>JASAMX010002979.1:0-46465 GCA_030248175.1 Microlaimidae sp. YZB2_3 | reverse complement strand
GCTAATAAAACATATCCCGGCAAAGGAATTATTGTAAACATATGTTACTGCGCAGCTAAAACTATAGGTTATTAGATAATTTTTTAATTCGATTCAAGAAAGTGGTAGACTACCTCGAAAAATACTCTAAAAGTAGAACAGGAAAAAGGGGCGATTTCTCTCTGGGCGTATGTTTAGACAGAAAATATGTATACTAGTCTGAGATGGACTCTATGTGAACCATTGGAAATTTGCATTTGGTTTGGCCAACTACCCACTGAAAAAAAAAGTCCACCATATTATGATAACATAACATTGGTTCTACCATAACATATTATTGTTTACACGTTAAGCTAAACACATAGCATTGTTGTCTTTTTTCTTTAGTCTGATCAAATCTCAACTGAAAAAATCATACTCACAGCAATCTATGACAAGTGCGAAATCGCCACTTTTTAAAATTTATAATTGTTTTATAAGAAAAACCTTCTAATTGAAAAAGCGACGGTTTTGTGCATGTCAAAGATTGCTGTGAGTATGATTTTTTCAGTTAAGATTTCATCAGGCTAAAGAAAAATACAACAGGGCTGTGTATTTAGCTCAACGTGTAAACAAATCATTATTATAATATGGTAGTAAATTTTTTTTCAGTGGGCATTTGGCCAAACCAAATGCAAATTTCCTATGGTTCACATAAAGTCCATCTCAGACCAGTCCACATCTTTTCTGTCTAAACATACACCCGGGGAGAAATCGCCCCTTTTTCCTGCTCTACTCTTAGAGGTTTTTTCAGGGCTAATTTTAAATTTATAAACACATTTAAATTGTTATTGTTTTATTAATTAAAAATACGTACGTAACTGTGAAATTTTTGGAATTCAAAAATTTGTAATTTTTTTAAGTTCTTGGGACTATTTTATAAAAATTGCTTGTAATTAATTTACAGCTGTAAATTAATAAACGCATATTTTTTAATTAAAAAGTATATTTATAAAATTATGTTTCAAATTTAAAAAAATTAAATTTCTGTAAATTCTGTAAATTCCACAGTTACGTACGTATTTTTTAATTAATAAAATAAGAAGAAATAATTAAATGCGTTTATTAATTTACAATTACAAAAATCTTTATGAAATAGGCCCCTGGGGTCGCATTCTGAAGAAACACTTATATTTACCTCAATAAATCCATTCCAATGGAAATCAAAAAAATAATATATATTGTAAATTAATAAGACTGCCGCATATGAGAGTGAAAATGAATGCAATGGATTTTTTTTCTTGGGCCGCAAAAACACCTCACGCAAAATAAAAAAATAGTCACTGCGCGTGGAATTGGATAAATTCTTATCCCTAAACCAATAGAAAAACTTTATCCCGACTTTAAGCTAGATAAAATTGATTTTTCACTCGCATCCTTAAGCAAATAAAAAAGTGATTTGGGATAACTTTAAACCGTGCTTCAGAATGCGACCCCAGAATGGTATTCTATTATAGTATACGCGCATTGATTATCTCTTTCATTTTGCGCGAGGTGGTTTTGCGGCCCAAGAAAAATTTTTAAAAAATTCATTGCAATCATTTTCTCTCCCATATGCGGCAGTTTTCTTAATTTGAAATATTTTTTTTATTTTCATTAGAATGGATTTATCGGGGTAAATATTATAAGTGTTTCGTCAGAACGCGACCCCTGAACGGAATTTTATTAGTAAATAGTTTTTAATAAAAAATACAAAAGAAAAATATGCGTTTATCAATTTACAATTACAAACATTTATTATGAAATAGGCCCCTTGTTTTTCACTTCGTCAAAATCACCGAACTGTCTAAAAAAACAAATTGGTGTGCGACATTCCAAACACACACTGTGGACGGAAAAAATGTAAACGCTTCTTAAAATTCTGTTAAAAACAATCTAAAGTTGCGCAAAATCACTCAAAACACCCTAAACAATTTGTTCAAAGCATGGGAAGTATTGAACGGAAGAATCCTAAAAGAAAACCAAAGTCATCAGAAATTCTTTTTGGATTTTCCCTTTGGTAGTTTTGTCTTTTGGATTTTCCATGTGAACACTTTAAATGAAGCATGTATTAACCTAATAGAAATAGCTTTCGGTTTACGTAGTAAAAAACCAACAATAAAATTAAATGAAATACATTTTTATTACAAAAGATTGGTATTATTTTTTAATGATTTAAATACTTAAAAATAAATATTTTTATAGCCTAATTTTTTTTTTTTAACTCATAATTTCAAAAATTAGTACATTACAATGTTCTGCTTAATCTTGACTATGAAACTTTTAAACAAACAAACTTTTAAAAAACAAGTTTTCTTAAATTAGTTTTGTGTTACATTTTTGGGTTTTTGGCTTTAGGGTGTTAGATTGGCTTTTTTAAAGAGAGTGGAGTGGATTGTTGAGTTTTTGGTTTTTTTTTGTTTTTTTTTTTAAGTGTTTTTTGTTTTCTTTTTTGCTTTGTGTTTGTCTTAGAGAGTATAATGTCTTCTTGGCTCTTGTTTTTGTTTTGATATTTTTTTCTTTGCTGCGTCTAGCTGCGCTTGATTGTTTTCGGCTGATTGGTGAAGTGGTTTTTTGCTGTTTTTATTTGCGTTTTAGTTTTTTTGCTGTTGTTTGTGAGTTAGCCAAAATGAAAAAGAATATAACTTGTTTAGGTTTTGACTAATTATAGTTTGCAACAAGTTGCGGGAAAAGATTGCCGAGAAAACCAAAGGGTAAATGCAACTAGACTTTTATTCTTCGTTTAGGCTAGTTATGGCGTTGGTGGCGAAAAATGGCCGCGCCATCAGCCACTTTGAGAAGGTTTATTGTTTCGGAAGAAAATAAATTTGCACTGAAAATAGCTTATGATATTGTTTGATTTTAGGCGGAATTTTCATAAATTGCAAAAAGCGAAAATATTAAAAAAAAAAAAAGGTGGGAAATAGAGGTTTATATTATAATAGTTTTAAAATCATATACTCATTATGGTGGTAGTACATTATTTTTTTAAATTTATGATTAGCAATTTTAGTTGTGTTTCCTAATTTTTTAATTATATAACGTAAAAAACTTCAAAAAGCTAATAAAAAAATAAAACCCACAATCGTTTTCTTTAGTAAAATACAAAAAACCCGATAGTTTTCCTTTTAAAGTTATTTTTATATTATAATAAAAAAAAACAATGTTATTACATGGTTTAGAAAACACAATATGGTTTTTACACAATATGGTTCGGTTTTTAACAAAACTTAAAATTTGATTTTCAGGTCCGCGTTTTAAAAAAAGCGTTTCTAAATTTATTAAGTTTTTCCTATTGTGTTTTTTATTTTGTCACAAGAATAGTATTAATATTACATTGTAATGCACTGATTTTTTAAAGCAATGCGATTTTTTAAAAAAAGATCGGTTTACAGCTTTTTGTTTTAATTTTAACCTTTGTTGGTTTTAACAGAAAAAACAACTAATAAATGTCAGATATTTATTGTTTGTTTGGATTTTTTAATACTTTGTGTACCTATAACAAAAATTTTAATTTAATAAATTTTTAAAATAAAATAAAAAATATTTATTTTATATTATATTTTATTATTATAACAGAAAAGTACAATATTTAAAGTAAATGCTTGAAAACTAAATCACAATCAATATTAACTTATATAAATATGAAAAAATCTGAAAACTAAAAAAGGAAAAAATTAGTGGAAGAGTTGAGATAATTTGTTAAAAAGTTTTTTTGTAATTTTGAATTATAAACAATAAGATTTTTTTGTAATTTCGAATTTTAAACAATTAAAACCATATTAAACCAGCTACACAAAACCAAACATTAATTAAAATGATTAAATACCGTTTGCTAAAGATAGAGATTGAGTTCGATAAAACTGTGCTGGACAGTAGAGAATTCTATGAATTAATTATTTACAAGCTTAGTAAAGAAATTTTTTGTAATATCGAAGTTCCATTTATGTTCCATAATAAAGTTTGCACCATTGTTTCCGCGTACGAGTGTGTTTGCTTAGTCAAAAATGATAGGTTTGACATTAACTTAACCATTAATTTTTTGTAACACATTTTTAAATGATTTTTTATCAAGCTTATCAAGACCTTATTCGGCTAGTCTAGTCTTGTAATCAGCATTTGAAAATTGGTAAATGTTTTTGTACGGATTCGAGAGAACTTTTGTCTTTTTGTAAAATGGGGACCAAACAAAGGATTTAAACTCGGAATGAAATCGTATATAAACTTTGTAGGCTTATAATAACAAAATCATATTTTTAGTATTAAAAGATTTAAGGGCTAATCATCTGTTATCATCACATTTTATCAGCTTTTGCCACGTATGTTTTTCAAATTTATATTAAAAAAGAACATTATTTGCTGCAAATTTTAATTTAAAAAAGTGTTTATAAAGAATTTATGCTTTTGCCATATGTTTTTTATTGCCCTTTTTTAAAATAATTATCTTTTTTAAAATATTCACGGATAAGTTTAATAAAAAATAGAAAAATTGGTTTTTAAAAACCTTCGTAATTAAAAGTATACTTAAACGCACCATCGGGATTAATTCTATTTTCCATGGAAACAAATTTCTTTCTCGTTGACAAAAAAGTCTTTAATCCTTTTTATTTTATTTAGTGATTATTCTGTTTTATTTATTATTATTATTGTTTGTTTAAGATTCTTTTGTAGTTTCATAGTTTAGTATTTCTACATTAAACACAGTTTTATACTATTTTAAACGAAATATTTAAAGAAATGAAAAAATACTTGTAGAGAGTGTTAAAATGTGGTAAAAGCTAAGTTGAGGTAATGTTTTCAGACGTAGAAGCCGAGAAAACATCGGTTGCCTTTGCATCAGTACACGGAAAGTAATCATATAAGTTGTCTGTATTTCTCGTAGATTTCTTCCTCCCTCTCCACCTACTAAATAGTTATAATTAAAATTAGAAAATTAGGAATATAAAATGAGGAAATTTTAGATTTAATAAAAAAAAGCTTTTAGGTTTTAGTAACATGAAAAAAAATTTCCGTTAATTATTGTTAATAAACTTGTAAAATTAACCGTTTTTTTAAGCTTATTTGTTCTGAATATAAAATCACAACAATTAAGTTTAAAAACGGTTTTAAACTTAAATTTTTAGTCACATATATATTAACGTCATTATATTGTTGGATAATAATTAGCTACATAATTCCCCATTAGTTACGTAATTAGCTACATAATTTTATATTTCTTAGAACGTAATTTTCATTATGACATTTAAATTTTTTTCTTCCATTTCAAACTTTTTTGACAAATAAAATAGTTATAAATTTTTACGTGAAGATCAAAAAATTTAACGGTAAATATGTGCTATTGTTTTCTCTTATTTTAAAAGATTTATTTGAAAAAATATATAGAAGTATAATAGAATGACAAAGATAAAAATATTTAAATAGTTTATGCATGGACCATATGCACAAAACAAAATTCTAATCATTTAATCACAGGTTAGGTATTTGTACACATTTGAAGGGTATACATAAAATCTTAATTTTGTTTGTCTTGTCTATTTTGTTATATGCATGGATTTGACCGTGTCATATTGAATAAAACTTTTCTTAGTCTTTATATTTTTTGCTTTTATAAATCTATTTAATTTTTCCATATTTATTTCTTGTAAGTAGGTAAAATAGAGCTGTTTGAAATAAATTAGTACTAAAGGTAAACTCAACGTGGCTGCAACAGTTGTTCATTGGATTTAAAAATGCCCCCATTAAGTAACCTCTCAAATCACGAGAATCTGACGTCACTTTATCAAACAAAAATACTCTGTATTAAATCAAATCTAATTGGCCGATAAAGTGACGACAAATTCTCGTGAATTGAATGGTTACTTCATGGGGGTATTTTTTAATCCAGCGAACCACTGTTGCAGCCACGTTGGGTTTACTTTTAGTTTTTTTTATTTAAGTAATTTTTTATCTTTATTATGATATATTTATTGGCTGTTTTATTGCTTTGATTTTATGTTTTGCAAAATTTTTAAAAGCATAAAAGTTTGTATTTGTTTTCTCATTTTTAAAAATATAAATGAAATGTTTCATCCACTGTATTTATTCTTGCTATGTTTTAACAATTTCTTGATTGCTTTTTTTACCAATATTTAGTTATCTATTGAAACTGCAAATGTTCCATTTCCTTTGATTTTAAAATAGTTATCAAAATTACGCCAAGTATGAACACATAAAAAAATAATGTTTGAAGCTAGTTTTAATAATATGTATTTTTGTTATAAGAAATGTACTAGCGAAAATAAAATATGTCATTAATCGGGAAAATTAATTTATTATATATCAGCAACAATAGTTCTAACAAGTTTCGACGAAAGTTTTAATCACTCAAAAAAAGCTGCTACTTTTTACTTTAATTTAATATTTTGATTGTTAAGATTGGTGCAGTATTTCTGGAGATATTGCGTTTCTTGTACAAAAAACCCGCAATTTTTTTCGCTAAAAATACGAAATGACGGCAAAAATGTTGAACAAACTTCATCAAATCACTTCCGTCGTTTGGTTTTTTTAGCAAACAATCGCGGGTTTTTTGTACGGGAAACGTAATATCTGGAAAAATACTTCACCAATCTTAACAATAATGCAATTAAAGTAGCAAGTGACCGGTTTTTTTGAGTGCATAATTTGTAACTCAAATTTTTACACAGATTGAACAATTTTTCAGGTACAGAATTGTTGAAAAACACGCCATTTTTGGGGGGTCATACATAACTCCTGAACCACTGAAGATATTTTGTTGAATGTGGGCTATTGGGGGCAGGGATAAGGTTTTCACGAAAAATTATGAAAATCCAAAACAAAAAGTTTGACTCCGCACCGCAAAAAGTAAGATGTATTGCACCACACAATTTTGAGAAATTTTTTTTAATTAGTGGCGATAAACCTGAAGTTATATTTTTTATAATCTATAAAAAAATCACATTATATAAAAGTCGTATTAGTATGCAGCCAAGATTCAAAAATATATACTAGCCTTGAAAATGCTCTAAGAATAGAGCAGGAAAAAAGGGGCGATTTTTCTCCGGGCGTATGTTTAGACAGAAAAGATGTGGACTAGTCAGAGATGGACATTATGTGGACTATAGGAAATTTGCATTTGGTTTGGCCAGCTGCTCGCTAAATAAAAATTTTTACCATATGATAATGATTTGTTTATACATTGATCTAATCACACAGCACTGTTGCATTTTTTTTAGTTTGATGAAATGTCAATTAAAAAAAATCATACTCACAGCAATCTTTGACAAGCGCAGAATCGCCACTTTTTCAAATTTATAGTTGCTTTTTACACATACAAATATAACCTTCTAAATGAATTAGTATTAGATTTTATAAAAAAACTTTATTATAAAAATGATTATTGAAATTTTTTAATAGCTAAAGATTTTTGTATTTTTTGTGAAAAACCAGGGTTTAAAAAATTATATTTTTAAATGGTTTTAAAAAAATATTTATCATCTCATGCACATAAATAATTTTTTCAGGTCAGTCAAATTTTAACCTTCTATAGTGTTTTCTTTTTTATTGAATATCAGCATCAAAAATTACAGACAATTTTAGTCGTTTGGCCGGTAACTGGGTGCACGAAAAACCAAAACCAATATTATGCCCATCAATAGTTTTTTTTTAAATTTTATATTTAACGTGTTAAAATGTTAAACACTGTTATTAATATTTGAATTTTTTAAATTCTTATTAACTATAATGATGTTTTATGGTGATCAAATAGTATGAAATTTGCATTTGGTTTGGCCAGCTACTCACTAAATAAAAATTTCTACGATATGATAATGATTGGTTTATGCATTGATCTAATTACACAGCACTGTTGCATTTAGTTTTTGGTTTGATGAAATGACAATTGAAAAAATCATACTCACAGCAATCCTTGACAAGCGCGAAATCACCACTTTTTTAATTTGAAGGTTATATTTGTATGTGTAAGAAACAACTATAAATTTGAAAAAGTGGCGATTTCGCGCTTGTCAAAGATTGCTGTGAGTATGATTTTTTCAATAACTAATGCCAGAAAAGACTGAAACAAGTCTCTTTAAAACCTGTAAATTAATAACAGATTATGTGAAATTTTTAGAAAAACAAAACTAAATAAAAACAATACGTGTAAAAGCTTTAGTTTGCGTTTTTTAACCATTAATAAAACTTAATTCACATAAAGTTCTCTCAAAGTGGATTAACTTTTACATGAGTTAACCAGCTGTAAATACCACAGTATTAGTTAAGTCACACGTCGTCAAAACGATATAAAAAAAGTATAACGCAAGCGTCACAGTAACCATGAAAAATTTCTGTCAAAATAAGTTATCGCATTGCGCATTAAATTTTGTAATTTATCATTATTTTCGTATAAAGCAAAACATACCGCCATATTAACGGCTTTTTTAAAATCAAATATCAAGTTCTAAGTCCGAAAAACATTGAAAAATTCAGATTTAATATAAGGCGACTTTTTCTTTAATGTTTCTATGTATTACATAAAACAAATTAGCTGTCAATGTATTTGTTAAATTAAAAGTCGCCTTATATTAAATCTGAATTTTTCAATGTTTTGTTTCAATGTTTCAATTTTTCAATGTTTTGACGACGTGTGACTTAACTAATACTGTGGTATTTACAGCTGGTTAACTCATGTAAAAGTTAATCCACTTTGAGAGAACTTTATGTGAATTAAGTTTTATTAATGATTAAAAAACGCAAACTAAAACTTTTACACGTATTGTTTTTATTCGGTTTTGTTTTTTCTGAAAATTTCACAAAATCTGTTATTAATTTACAGGTTTTAAAGAGACTTGTTTCAGTCTTTTCTGGCATTTAGTTTTTAAACTTATGTAGCTTTATACTATTCCATTTAATATAAGGCTTTTTTTCGAAACTTTGTTTCGACTTTTGCTAGAATTAATTTCGTCATCAGTAATGTAAAAATTAAAAAAAGTACTCTGTTGTTTTCGCCGCTTTCCGCGCGGTTAAAGCAGATGGCACTGGGAACTGGTTCGGTTTCTGCCACCAATTAAAACCGGTCTGCTTTTTTGTGGTTTCTATGAGGGGCTGTTCGTTGTCTGCTCTGTACAATTCTTATTGTTGCCAAAAACTGTTAATGTGCGGTTGGTAGTTTTTATTTGTCTATTTTTTCAATTTATTATTTTGATCAGTGAATCGCGATAACAATAATTTGATGTGTTTTTGGAGAACATAACGTTTTTTGTTGACGCGCACACGTATATTGTGCGTTTAGAGTGCACTAAAAAACCATAAGAAAAATCAGCTAATTTTATTGATGTAGTTTATGGTTTTGTCATAAAAGTTAGATATGTTTATATAGTTTTAAAGACATGATAATGAATATAATAGCATATTAGTAATGAAAAAATAAGAATTCATTCACCCCATTTTTCGACTGTAAACGTGGAGAACAGCCAGGTATTTTTTTGTAATTCAATATGGTTTGTTTTTCTTCAACTGTGTTTTTCTTTAACACTGTGATCATATAACAAATATTAATGTTTAAAAGCACATATATAACAAGTTTTAGTATTTACGTTTGTCTTTTGTTTTTGTAATATCTCTCATTAACTAAAAGTAATAAACCATTTAATCCGCTTATTTTTCATCACGTAACATTCGTTTATTTTACATATCATTTTTTTGCATAAGTTGTTTGCTAATTGAAGATACAAATTAGCAAAAAGTACAGTTCAGATAGGTTGAAATTATTGAAATAAAAAATCAAAAATCAAATTAGATTTTAAAAAAGCTTTTATGAGAAAACATCTTCTAAGCTAAGTTGTAAACAATTTAAATTGACGCATTACGTCATTTTACTACACTGTTGGTCGCTAAAAATGTATCAGTTGGTTTCTTGTATCTCTTAACGACGAAGGCTCGGCTAAGAAAAGAATCAAAATTTTTTTAAAACGCACTTCAAGATTTTGTTCTGCTTTGTTGTCTACGAAAATTATTAGCTCATGTTTAGTATTCTTTATTAAAAATAAAAAAAATTAGAACCCCGGGCCCTGAAAATTTTTTAATTTCCAACGCGATTGTGGATACATATGCCAGGTTTTATTTATGTTTTGTAGCATTTTAGCTTACATTTGCATGTAATACTTATAGAGTAATGCTTTTTTCTGCAACTTTTTAAACATTTAATGGATTGAATATCGCTATTCATTGGATTATTTGTATTTAAAATCATATATTTATATATAACAAAGATAATCTTCACGCTGTAGCCTAAATTTCTTATCAAGTTTTAGCAAAAAAATTAAAGCATTTGGAAAAATTTGCCAGTTTTTGATAGTTCTGGTGCCGTTATGTGCGCAGCTATTTCTAACTTAGCGTTAGTTTTTTTCAGTGAATTCCGACATTCCTCAAAAGGAAGTGACTTCAGGAAAAATAAATGAAGAAAAATGACGGTATTCATTGCTAGTAGAAGGTTTCGAAAAGAGTTTTTGTATGTATTTTATGTTAATAACGGGAGACGGGATAAAAACGGGGATAGAAAACAGACTATATTTTTTAGGTATAATAATATTTTTGAAAAAAAACATATCAAAGGAAGGCTTTCTTTCATATAGATAAATCTCACATAAATTTCATATAGATAATAATTAATTTGCATTTTATGTCGTTTCATTTGCATGATGCATCGGTTGCGCGCAGCTGATTTTTATATCCAGTGATATAATTTCTTGTGCCGTTTTTTAACGAAAAAATTAAAAGGAGTCAATAGTTGCAAACCCACTTTCCAGATCACAATCCACTGCGTCTGGCGTAAAATTCAAAGATAAGAATTAAATGCAGCAGAATATACTGAATATTAATTTATCAATTCATTAATAAAACGTATATATCCTCATAAATAAATCCTGAATTTTATTGTTAAAAAATCGATACAGATAGTGTTATTAAAAGAGGAGATATTGAGCGTTTTAATTTTTTCATGGCGTCACAGTTGGCGCAGGCTGATATAAATAAAATAACCTACTTTTATTAATTTTTTCAGCAATATTTTGGTACGGGGTCTTTAGAGCCGCAAGCAAGAAACTTGGAGTATCAAAAATTTTTGGAAACTTGGAGCCTCCAACAATAGGAACTTAAAACCTTTAAGAAAAAAAATGTTTGAGCTTAGGCTTAGGTGAACGCTTTAGTGATTTTCAATTTTGGCTCCATGTTCTCCACTTACGGCTTCATATTCCCTATTTTAGGCTCCAAGTTCCAGCTTTAAATTTCCTCGTCTCCATTGACCCTAAATCAATATTTTTTCTCAATTACATACAAAAATGTTTCAAAAACACTTTCAAATAAAAAACTATATTGGAAATCAGTGTGATGTTATTATTATACTACACGTTAATTATACTACACGTTATATTATTATTACACGTTAATTTAAACTAATTTTTTTCTCTCCAAAATAAGATTAATTATTTTTAATTAGCTTTGTTCTGCGCTCGCAAAATTTTTGTACGTTTTATCTCGAGTTGTAGCACGTGCACATGTTTGTAACATTTATCAGATAGTTTGTTCAATATTTAGCGTTGAACGTTTTTTTCTCAATTTTAGTTTAGTTTTATTTAACTTGATAAATTAAAAAACCTTACAATTATTAATATAATATAACCTTACAATTAATATTAATATAACCTTACAATTATTAATATACTTTTTAATTATCTGTAATATCTCTTTATGACCACAAAAATTTCGTAAACTTAACCGCTGCGGTATAAAAATTCCACTAATTTTGAGTTGAATACAAAAAACACGCGCAATGTCAAGAAATTTTTACCTTTTGGTTTATTTATCTCTATCATACAATGTATATATGTCAATTTTATAAACCTTTCATTACATTTGAATTTCCGTCGTTACCTTACATTGATTAAACTCATTTATGTAAGAATGTTATTCCCTGCTCACGAGAACCAGTATAAGGGTGCACAGGAAGTCGCGTGCTCAGAAAAAATATTTGCTGTTTCTCCAAAGTTTCGGTCAAACATATAGTGTTTTAATGGCACATTTTCTTTTATTATTTGGGTAATAAAATTAAGGCGCGTCACAACATGCAATGCGCGCGCTGCCTGACCATTAATTCGGCAATATGCTTTTTTTCGGAATAAAAACGATTCGGTTTTATTTAGGGTTGTTAAAGCCGTGAAAACCTTAATTTAGAGCTTGGAGCCAAAATTTAAGAACTTGGAGCCAAAACTAGAAAATTTAGGCCTGAAAGTTTGAAATTTCTAAAGTCTATTTCTAAGTCCAAAAACCTAAACCTTAACTTAAGCTATTTTTTTAATTTAAGCTGAAAATTCCCGACTCCGAGTTACGAAAAAAATTTTTACCGCCCCCTAAAGTTGAAACTAGGGAAGTGGTCAAGTAGCCACTCTTTCTTTAAGAAAATATCACGTGTAGGCAAACATCTAACGTAATTAAATAATAATTAAGGTTAAAATAATTTTGGTTAAAACTAGAAGCGGTACCGTTCGACGTCAAAAACAGATGAAGAATAAACGCACAGGGCAGCAAAAATAAAAAAAAAACGTTTGCCAGTGGTATAGTAACTGATTGTAATTGATTTTTGTCACATGTTTCCTCCCTACACGTGATATTTTCTTAAACAACTAGTTGTAACTACACCACCCTGCTAATTTCATTCTGATTAAATTCGTCTTAGGTTTCATTACAACCGATATTTTTTTATTTTTTTGGTTTGGCCGTTTATTTTTTATTTCTTTTTAACTAGAAAGGTTACGCTCTTCATTTCAACATGAAAGATTGTAAGTTTTTAAGGCTCCAAAGCCGCCGTGCCATTGAAGGCGTCAGGATATCGTCTACTGAAAAACGATTCGCTTCCCGAATATATTTTCCGAATCCAATGATATGTATTTTGAATCCGAAAACTCGCATCATTTATTGGTAGAAATGCGAAATTTTTAATAAAAACGTTTATAAAAATAGACCATATGACCTCGGATTTTTATTCACGAAACTGCTAAGTGCATAATCTACCCGTTGTCTTTTTTAGAACACAGAATTTGGTTAAAACTTTTACAGAATGCATTATTTTAAAACTATAAGCTTATAATTTTTTTAATATTCTAAGGTAAAGTGTTAATTTTTGCAGTTTTTAAAGAATGGCGTAAATTATAGTTAGGCATTTCTTTTTTTTAATGAATAAATTACCATTTATATTTCTGAGCCTTATCTCATCCGGAATATTGCTACGCCTTCTATAAAATATTCCTTATTTAGGAAAACTCTTAAGAAAAAGTTAAAATTTTTCAAAATGAAACATTTTATTTTAATTTATGTTATTATTATTATATTTATTTCGTTGAAAAACAGGAAACATACATAAGCAAGTTAATACCGCACTGAGATTGTATGTACCTTTTATAAACTAAAAAAAGAAGGAAATAAACCACACACAATAAGCCAAATCCCAAAACCCAACTGCAAATACAAACCCAAGAGCAGGAAAATTCTGCCAAAATCATGTCATTTACACCTGTAAAATGATTCCGGACTCACCACAAGAGCAAATGCCACGACAAAACCAAAACCATCCCACTTCCAAGGAAAAAATTGCAGGCAAAGTTTTGTAACGCTAAAACTATAACACGCAGTAGAGTAAGACACAAAACATTAAATAAATTAGTACATTATTACACTGTAAAAACTATAAAACATTATAATATACATTATTTTCCAGGAAAGTATTTAAAAAAACTCTATCACGCATATTTTTAAAAAACCTTTGCTTAGTTTGATCACAAATCATTGTAGGAATTGTATTCCACAGTCTTACAGACTGTCTCAAAGCTGATAAATTGGTTCTAAAAAACTTATAACTTATATACTTATTAAGTATTGTGTTGATTAAAAAAATCAATATAAATCATAGATGCTACTCGTATTCTGGATATTTTGGAAGAAGTACGAATAAGGTTTTAGCCTAATTTTAAACCGTAAAATGTCTGTTGTCTTAAAATTTTAATTACCTTTGCGTTTTCAAGTTTTCAGACTTTTACGATGGTCTTAAGTTTTTTAAACTTTGGCTTAAAGTTTCTCATTCACGTCACAATGAGAAAAATAAAATTAAGAAATCCACGTCTTTTTTGCAAATTTTGATATTTCATATATTATAAAGTTTGAACCGCATCAAGTTTGGACCGTGTCAAATTTAGCTCTTTGTGGGGGGGGGGTCAAATTTGAAACATAGGGTTTGACTTTTTAACATTTATTTAAACCAAACGGTATTCTTATTAATAACTCGTTAACCGTTGGGAATTAATTTTTTTGCGTAACACAAATTATTTCTCAGTGTAACTTGATACGTTGATTTGTATTATAGTTAAAAAACTATAAAAAATAAACCACAAATTAGTACACTGCTCTTTTGAATTTAAAATCTAAAAAAAATCGATTGAAATTGTTATTTATATTTTTAATACAAGTCTATAATTAATTCTTGAACAGTTGTTCTCGGTTTTTTTTTACATTTTTTTATGTTTTATGGAAAGTTGCTAAGGAGATACAAATAAATAGATATGGCAAGGCGTCATATTAGCGTAACCTGACGGATTGATGTCATGTTACTAACCTAAATGTAAAAGTATGTGTTTCATTATACAATTTTGTATGTTTAAAATATTGTTTAAATGTCATAACATTTTCAAGAACATTAATTTTCAAAGTCCTATAAAATACCAATTAGATCCTTATATCTTATATGTTTTTAATTTATAAACTTAAAATTAATATATAAACTTAAAAATTTAAAAACTTAGTTAAATATATTTTAATTTCTGTTAATTAATTAAGTAATATTCATTTAATTAAAACCTTGTAGAAATTTTACTTTTTAAATTTGTTTCAATTTGGACTAGCATTGTTTTATTAGAATTATTTTCCCTTAAAAATAAGGCGATAACAGTGTTTTTTTAAATTTTGTCGTGGTGTGTTTTATACACAAATAATTATTTTCAAATTAAAGCCAATATTTTGATGTTGAAAACAATTTATAAACAATTAATTTTAGCGTTTAAACTAATGTATAAAGTTTTTTCCCTTCTTTTAGTTGCAATTAAAAAAAACACCCATGCCATTTTTTTAATGGTGAAAAAACTACTCGGTTACTTTGTTATTCATCCTACTATGCTTGTGTCAGCAGTGGTAAATGTTCGTACCACAAGGAAATAAATTACGAATTTATTTTCAAAGCTGAAGAGATTTAACACAAAAAGTTTAAAAAAACTATTAATGATTGTAATGTTTTTATAAATTTAACAAATTAGGTTAAATAGGTAAATTAAGAAAAAAAAATGGAAAAGGCCGTTTAATAAACATAAAAAAATTAATATGCACAAAAGTGTGCACTGCAGATGTTTGTCAAGTTTTTTGCGGTCAAACTTTTACGAGCGACGAAACAAATTAATAAAGTAATTTATATTATATTTTGAAAAATAATCTCTAGGTTTAAGTGATCGTGATGCGAAGCGCTCAAGGTTTAGTCGGATTAAAAGTTAGTCGAGATTAACAATTTTTGCCACACGGTAAACAACTATAGTAGTATCGATTGAATAATCTAGATTAAGGAATTTAATTGTAGATTAGGACTTAATCCCAGATCAAATCGTTTCTAATCTGGGATAAGCGAAAAAAAACCGTAAATTTTTTAAATGATCCCCGAAGTTAGTTTTTTAATTAGTGACAATTTAATCTAAAATTCGCTTTAATTTAAGATTAAATCCATTAAGCTAGATTATCCAATCGATATGGCTAGTATGTTTATCGTGTGGCAAAATTGCTAATCTGAGATTAACTTAAAGTACAATTAAACCTTTAGCATACCATTCCAGACTTAAATTATTGGCTGTTTGTCAACTTATTTTTTTCTTTAAACTATTGGTCATATTCAATATTTTTATAATATTACTAATATAAAATTCTTGGTTATTATTGATCAATTATTAGGTCTTGTTTCATTAAAAAAATCTGTTTTTTAAAAAAGTAATATGGGCGGGTATTATTCGCAAAAATCTGGGTCAAATTTTAAACGATAAAATAAAAACATTCCGAAATTCCAAATGGATTTTCTTTAATAATGGAGCATTAAGGCAAAAATGACGTATTTTTGTGCTTATGCACTTAAACTAAACCGCCCTGCATTGGCACAAAAAATATATTGAATGTTGCAAAAGTTTAATTTCTACAATTAATGCAATATGTATGATGCATAAGAGCAAGAGAGTGTCCAACGATGCGTTGAATGGTTGTTATTTATATGTTAGGCAATCCACAATGTAGATCTTTCATCTTGTAAAAAATCTCCTACGGCCTCTAAAGTAATCTAACAGTTTGTCAAATAATCTGTATTAAAGTTTTTTTACATATAATACCAAATAGATATAATACTATATATATTTATATGCGTTATAGTTTTGATTATATATTTTTGATTTTATTATATATATTTTTATAATACTGTTAACTATTTCACGTTTTTTGTTAAATTTCAATGTGTAAATTATTCCTCATGTTAAAAAGAAACAAGAATATTTCCCAATATTACGTTAGAAATTTTGCGTTCGCATGTTTTTTAGTTTGCAAATAAGCGGTTAAACATGGAAAAAACCACAAGTCGAGATTTAACAAATAGTGTGGAATAATACTCGACAGTATTATTTCAAAAATTTTTATATAGAATATTTGACTAATTAAGACCTCCTGCATTCATGTACCCATTTACTACTTGCAATCATGTACTCATGTACTCATCTACAAATGTTATCAAATTACATTTTAATCCAAAATAACGGTTAAAAAATTTTAAATCACAATTAATTTATACTTGTTACAGTGAATGATGCCGTGACTATATCTTCCACGATAACTTCCTCGAGGTCGTCGACCATTGATCCATTTTTCTACATGGTGTGGGAAATGCCGAGTTATTTTTTATTCGTTTATTTATTAAGCAATTTAAACAAAAATATATATTTTTGATTTAAGTAACGAAAGAACAGTACAATGTGAAGGAAATTGGGACCAAAACAATTTAACTAAAACCATATTACAAATGCAGAAAAAACCTACTTCTTGTCACTTAAACTGTAAAACTGCAGTAGAATTCACTTCACGCAAATCACGTCTGAGCTTCTAATAATATGTATTTACGTTAATAGTTTATTTACCTATTTCCATAAGTTACAGTTATTAATGTTTTAAAATTATAAAGTGTTCTAAATTTTAAATTTTTTAGACTTTTAGGTCTCATCATTTAAAAAATCTATTCAATATTGAAAACTATACTCCACTTATTCGACTATTCCACAGGACGTAGTACACGTAATGAATTGACGTTATTTCGTTAACGAGATATAATCAGTCAATTTTTGAGCTTTTGCGCGTTTGTTTTTGCATATGAAATATATTCTTGTTAATTTCCTTGTGTATTTTTGGAAGCGTGAAAAACATACATACAAAGTGGAGGATAAATACAGAAAAATAATATAAAGAAATAATCTAAAATATAAATAATTCCGACTGTTTTTTTTGTTAATGTCCCGGTTCGCACTAAAATTGAATTAAAATCACTTAATATTTTAATTTTTTCAAAGGTACATTCAATGTACACAAAGGTCTCGAGAAGATTTTAAAATAATTTGTATATGACGTTGGTTAACGAAAAAACACGGTCATAATACAGAAAAACAACATCAACATAAAACAATTTTTCTAAAAAAACAGTTGGTTGTGCATATTTTTCTCTTGCTTATTTTTTTTCGGTCTTATACAAATTATTTTAAAATCTTCTCGAGACCTTTGTGTACATTGAATGTACCTTTGTGTACACCGTTGTGATTCTCCACTCCCATCCCCACCTTCCAAATTATCAAACAAACGAATCATTGTTGTCCACTTAAGACAATTATGTAAACTGATTATCATTTCAAAGTTTAGCTTAAGTTATTTATAACTTAAATTGTAAACTAAAGTTAAAATCCCTCAGGCTGAAATTAAAGGAGTAACTGCTCGCCGTCAGGCAGAAACAAAGAATGAACGCGCGAAAATAAAAATAATAAAAAAAAAGTTTTTAAAGATTATGTAACCAATTATTATTAAGTGGCGTCAGGTGTTTCTCCCCACGTGATATTTTCTCAAAGAACGAGTGGTTCCTTTACCACCTAGTTATTTTCACCCTGATAGAATTCATCTTTATTAAAAATATATTGTAAACTCTTTTCAAAATTTTTAATTGTAAATTAATATTACCCAACTTTGCCTATATGATAGATAAAAAACTACCGTTTTTCTCATAATGATGTATATTTTTCATTTTGGACTCTACATTTTTTATTTAGATTTATTTTGAAAGTTCTAAAACATATAAGAAAAATTTCATCAATATTTTGAAATTACATTTAGTTTATAGTAAAAAATAAAATTTCCTATTAGTTTTGTAATAAGGTTTGTTCACATTAAACATTGACATTAAAAATGTGCCTGTCATCGTGGAAAAATAATACGTCTATAAATTATATCCTTGGGTGAGTTCGGTCATATACGTACACTAGTTGATTAAAAGAGCTTTCGATTGTAATAGTTGAAGCACGCGTACTAAAACTAAGATATATAGCTGGATTTTCAATACTCCAAAATATCGAAAGAAAAAGTTTTGTTCCCGTTTTGAATTCGGAGCGTTATTCAAATGTTATTTGATTCTGGTAACACAAAATCTTATAATTTTTAATAAAGAAATTAACAAAAAATGAAAATAATTCAATAAGTTCATTTTTTTCGGTAAAAATCTCATAAAAATAACAAACTAGCTCATTAAAATTTTTAAATTTTTAAAAATCATTTAAAATTTATCATTTTTGTCATAAACCAAATTAGTAATAATCAAAAAAAATTGTTTGAAAAGATTTTTTTATAATTTATAAATATTTTTAGCATTCTATATAATAATTTAAACTTATCATATAAAAAGGATTTAACCATTTTACAATTTAACAAGATATAAGTTTTTTACCAAAAATAAATGACAGATTGTGACGTTTCAAAGCTAAATTAAAATTGTTATGGTTTTTTGAGCTCATCTCTTAAATAAAAATTGTACATTTTGTGGTTTTTTGTATTTCTGCTTAACAAATATTTACTTTTTATGGAATTATTACATAATATCAGATTTCTTACTTCTTTTCATTCCAAATGCATTTTCTGTGGCGTTCTATTATGTCGGTACTTTTGAAGTTATTTAGATCTAAAAAAGCTGTTTGTATGCAATTTCTATACGTTTTAAATTAAAAACTTATATATACGAAATTTAAAAACTTAAAATTTTTAGCAATTAATCTTAAATTATCTTAATTTATTCGTTTTACTACTTAGCAAATATTCTTTCTGCTTTTAAAAGAATAAATTTAGAAAACTTGAAGCTGAAAAAAACGGTGTGTGGGCAAAGTTCTAAAACTTCAATTCAATTTACAACTGTAAAATTAGAGTACACAAAAATCATAAATTCGTAATAAATCGCTATGATCATTTTTCTTAAAAAACATATTTAAATAACCATATTTCACAGTACGTGGTGCTTCGAGCCATAAGCCAAGGACTTGGAGCTGTCAAAAAATTATGGAAACTTGAAGCTGTGAAAATAAAAACTTTTTTCCGAAAATTAAAAAAAAAATAATTTGTGGTTGGGTTTACATATAAATTTCTTGAAAATATAATTTTAAGCGGTTTCAAACTTTGAGTTCCAAGTTTCCTACCTTCAGATTCTAGCTCCAAGTTTTAGTTCTAATTTCTTCCGAATTTACTTTCCTCAGATCATATTGCATTAATTAATATAAATTAAAAATATTTTATGGTTTATTTGGTTTTCATACCGTATTTATTTTTTAATTATTTATGCAGTCACAAAAAAACTGTTAAAGTTTTTTTTAAATAATTAAAGTATTTTAAACAAAAATAAATTTATGTTATATTTTTAGAATAAAAGTTTTAATTAATTTCGGTCTATAAACAAACACTCTTTGATTTTGAGAAAATATTGGGAATACAAAACACTATAGTCCATTTTAAAATTCAAACCAAATGAAAAAAAATAAAGTAAAAATAAAGTATTTTTTTGTATATAAATTTGTAATTATAGCAAAGCGAAATTCCTATAGTTTTGGTCTTTTATATACGTTTCGTTCCTACTATAGAAGGCTTTCAGGCTTAGAAAATATTAAATCTTTGCGATTGTTATCGCTGTTTCGACGCGGAGTGTATATTGCTTTTCGCTGCTGAGTGTGTATAAGGCCGCCGTGCAGCTCTACGGTAGCAGCAGTTTAACATTCAGTAGCATGGGCGCGTTCTACGATATGCGTTTCACACGCACTTTTTGGCCTAAAAAATCTTTAAGAATTAAGTTCTATGCCACGGTCATGAAGTAGATTTAGGGTCAATGGAACCGAAGGAACTTGGAGCCGAAAGTAAAAATCGCTAAAACCTTAACTAGGCCTAAGCGAAGCCTGAATCTATGAACCACAATGAACAGATAACAGAACTAATATTTTATTAAGCATAGTCTATGCATAGTTTAATTCTACTGTATCATCATTTCATTTTTCTTTTCCTTCTTTTTCTTTTTTTTCTTTTCTTTTTTTTATCAACAACATGAATTTTGCGACTTAATTGCCGCCAACATAAACTATAATTCTTACAAAATATTAACATAGCTATCTGAAATGACTTTAAAGACTCAAATAGAGCGCCTATTTAAATCAGCTGTAAAACTTTTCTTGCATGCATCCAAAGAATCGAAAGTTACTTGAGACGGGAGTAGATTGTTCCAAGGTTTAACCACCCTATTTGCAAAAAAAAATTCCTTGCATTAATTCGGCTTTTTTCAACAGCCAATTTAAAGGGATGACCACGGGTGGGCTGCAGGTTAAACTTAAAAAATACTAATGCTAATAATTGCTCATGGCTCTAAGTTCCCGAAAATTTCCGACGACCCCAAGTTCCCTAATTGCGGCTCTAAAGACCCTGTACCGCGAGGTGTGGCTAAAAATTAAACAGCCATTCTGGGGCCAAAATCAAGGCAAAATGTGGTAAAAAATGTTCATTGATTTTAACCGAAAACTATACTAAATTAAGAAAAAAATGTGTCAGCTTGTACATATAGCGCAGCTCTTAAAAGTTTTTGAGAAACTGAATTAAAACATATTATTTTATATCCATAATCGTTTTTTTAGTTTTACTCTACTCTATGTAAGAAAATACTAGACACATTTATACTTCTTCGTTCTTCTGAAAGTTAGATTTCTTCTTTTTATAAATGTCCAAAACCTATAATTTGTAATCATTAGTATTTGTGTATAATGAAACCTGTAATCAATTACCCTTAAATCACCTTTTATTATCAGCTAATAACGGTGATAAAATTTAAGCTTTAGTAATTTAACAATTTAAGTAATTCATACAATATAATTTTCTAATTTTAGTGGTCAGGAAACTTAGAAATTGTTCTTGTCATGAAATTGTATTTTTATGAAGCATACTATTAAATCAAAAAAATTTGATTTTGAATTACATTGCTCTATTCAACAGCTGGTTTTCTGATTATTTATGAAAGCTCGTCAAATTACGGAAGCAAGAAAAATATAAAATGAAGGTATGTGATTTATTTATACACACTTTTAGCGTTACCAAATTAAACAATTATAATACTGTTAAAAATTTGGCGTGTCAATAAAAAAACAAAAATTTCATTATATTTTTTTAATAAAAACATTTTCCACTGTTTGAATTCTATTATTAAGAATATCCTAAACAAAATAAATTCGTTATTTTTTTAATAGTCAAGATTTTAATTAAACAAAGATGTTAAAGTATGTAGCCTAATTTAATTTTTAAATATATTTTAATCTGCAGCAATATATGAATACACTGACTTAGTACAAAAAGGTATAAAAATGTGTTTATTTAATTAATGTGTTTGTTTCAATATTAATCAAGAATATTCTAAAATTTAATTTTTAGTCTTCAAATTTATTCTAAAAATTTTAGTTTAAAACCACTAGTATTTTATATTTTAACCCTCCTAAACTTGTAAAAAATTTGTGCTTTTCTCCGAGTTGCAACTATGAAAATTGGTAATTATAAAAACCACATACAATCACACAAAAACAGACGCACAATTTTTGTTATAAACAAATCAACAAAAACCTTTTGGTGTCTTATTTTCAAATATTTTTAATTCTACGTAATGCGTATTGAAGATTTAGCGTGTAAATTTGTTATTACTTTCGTAGCGGCTTAAATTTAAGCCCATTTTTAACTTACTTTGACAAACTTGTTTTGAGGGAAAGTGTATTTTCACTGATATAAATAAAAAATACTGGACTTGTTAGGTCAAAATTGTTCGTTTTATGATGATTTTTTGCAGATAGTTAGAAGGCCGACATTTTTATTTTTTATGAAAACTTCTGCTAATAAATATCATCTGATTAGTCTTGAAATACAATAAGCATTGTAAATCCAAAGTTTGTCAGGATTTAGAACGCAACAAAACGTTTTTGTATTGTATATAAATCTTAAATAATCTTATTTTCCTTTTTTCCCTAGAAATATAATTTGATTAGTTTTTTGGTTTTAGCAATAATGTATATTGTGTATTTTTATTTCTTATATTTGTCTGTTATTAGAATAAACCACTATGTATATAACAATTAACCGTGTTATTGGCAAAATATAATGGTTTTTTATAGCATTTTCAAAGCTTTTTTAGGTTTTTATTTATAAAATATTTCAGTCATTGCAAATAGTTTAAAATACACTCCTTGGCAAATTATAAAATCTAAATTATTTTATTTATTGGCCTAAATTATGTAAAATTATTAAGTCTCAAAGTATTATCAAACTTTAACGCTGCTTAGAACTTAATATGTTATTTCAAAATAAGATTTTAGAGAAATTTCGGAAAAAGAAACTTCGTTTTTTTAATTTGTCGGCATTTGGGCTTAAAGTAATATTAATATTTTAAAAACAAGCCCAACGTGGTGGGTGCGGTTGTTCAGTTAATTAAAAACGGGGGGGGGGGGGGGAAACGGGGGGGGGGGAAACGGGGGGGGGGGGGGGCATGTGATGACAAACGAAAATGTACACATTTACTCTTATTTATAAAAACCAGTTAGTGGAAAATCTTGATTATTTAAAATATCACTGGTTAAAAACCATAATAAACGCAATGTTTTTATTAGTTATTTTATAATCCAACGTTCATATTTACTACACACACGTTTGGTTTGCTTTTAGTAAGAAAAAAATGGACGGTATATTTTTGTGGTTTTATTTATTTTTAATATATTTAAAAAATGCTTTGTTTTTGTAAGAGACGGTGAAAAACAATATTTTTGCTTATTTTCTTATATCTTAATCTCCCAATATAAATAAGAATTGTTTTTGTTGATGTCATATTAAACAATATTAAAATTTTTTGATCGTAAACCGTAGTCGAATTTCGAATAAAAAGACAAAATGTTTAAACCTTTATCATTATGAAAGTTTTGGGTAAAACATTATTTACTATGTTTTACTGAAGGCTTATTCGCAAAATTAGAGTTTACTAATAAAATGGCGTAGTCCAGCATAATATAAATAAGGGCTAACCCTGTTAAAGATTCAAGGAAAGGGTATGTTATGATTACTATATTGTAACCACTAAACTAAATTGTTCTAGTATTGTCTTGATTGATTGTCTTTATCGTTTTTATAAATTGTTTGTTGGTTCATCAATTTTTTGTTCAATCCAATCCTGTATTAATGCTTAACTCTAAAAAAGTAATTACAAAAGCCTTCCTTCCGTTTCTCTTGAATTCCTTTTTATTTATCAAATAAATATAAAAAGTTAAAACAATTGTTCATAATGTGTGGATTGTTTGGTTCTAACAAAATAAAACTACATTGAGGAAAAGAAAACTGTAATTACCACTAAGACGTCCAATGGCAAAATTATTTAAAGAATTATAAAAAGTTTAACTTAAGTTTTGTGCAGCATAAATGTGATATATACGTTAAATTAAGCGCAAAAATTTTTGGGGATCAAAATTCCCAATACATGTATATGTAGTAAAATGCATTAAAAACCCGATTATTTAGACAACTTCATTTTTAATTTAGCCTATTTTTCAAAAATGTTTTATAACTTTTAACTGTAGTCAAATCTCATCGTTGATAAAGTCCACCGCTCGTTGTAAATTTTTATATTTTTTATGATAAATAATACATATTGTTTGATAAAATAATTTAGGAATTTAAAACAATTTTTTAAAAATTAAAAAAAAATTTTTTTAAAAGACTTTTGCTTCATTTTCTAAAAAAATGTGGCTATGAAAATTCATTACACTCTTAATTGGGGAAAAGGCAAAATACTCTGGACAAAAAATGCAAAATAATGGTGCTATTAGTATGCCACTTTTTTCTTTAGATATCGATCATAATTTCCTAAATTAAATATTAATAAATAAATATTTATTGTCCGTCCAAAAATTTACGTCAACAGAAATGTAAGTTCAATCAAAAGTGGTTATGATGTCACTTTTGTCGCATAATAAAACTTGATCTAAACATCAATTTGTAATGTCTTTTAGAATTTTTTAAAATTCCCCCTTAATGTCTTTTAGATCCGTTTCAAATTTTTCTCTGTATACAATCAATGAGTCACTTATTTTAAGATTACAAATAATTTTTTTCCTCTAATACAAAATGTATTTTGTAAGTTTGGATCCCCAAAATTAGAAACCAAAGTGAGAATAAGTCAGGCGTGTAGAATTGCTAATCGAGTAAAACTAGAAATCATGATAATATAATAAAAAATAATGAATATAATTATTATCGATTATTAATTATTATTAATTATTATTAATTATCATTAATATTATTATTATTGATTATTATTAATTAACATTATTTTTTGATATTATTATTTATTTCTGATCAGCAATATTGCAAATTTTCGTTCAATTTATTAAAGTAGTAAAAATAACAAAAATTAATAGTTATTTAACAAAATTATGCGATAAATAAATATTTTCACGATTTTGACTGGAATGAATCTTTTTTAAGCAATTGCTATAACTTTAATTTTGTTGGTCTTACTTAAAATCATACAAAAACCCAGTAAATTTCATTTAATTATATATGTCCATTATTACATACTATAATTGTCGCTTATGGGCCGTTGGACCTCAAAAAAACGTGCTGCTATACCGGCAAAGACCGGCAAAAAGAGACAAAACAACTGACGAATTTAATTACTGTTGGAGGCATAATGACTTCAATATAAATATATAACTTCCTTTTTTAACTCTAACTAACGTAAACAAATTAAAACAAAATTTAAACTAAATCCGAAAAGTAATGGTCGCATGCTCACAAAACAATAAAAAATATAAATGCCTGATTCTTATATACAAAATTTTCCCTTCCAAAAATTTTAATTTTGCATCAAAATTGCAATTTTTTAATATAAAAGACGACAAAATAATTTTAATACGTTAGTCAAATAGTTTGTTCCACCGTGGGCCTGGTTGCAGTCACACACTAAAAACTAAATATGATCATAATAAATTTTTTTAAAAATTTAAAAAAAATAGATTATTCTGATTTTACCAAGTAATAAAGAAATATTTTAGTGTCAATTTTTGCGTCTAGATTTAATTTTTTTTAAATCTTTGCACTTAAATGTAAATGTAAAATAAAAATTTTAAAAAAATTGTTGTAGATTTTTCTACGGTTTTTTTTTTCAAATAATTTGAAAACAAATTTAATTTTAATTTTTTTTTTGGAAACTGTGTGAAAATTTATGGTTCTAAAGACTAGCCGGTAAAAAACATAAGATTTCGATGTAAAAACGTACTTGATAAAAACTATTGCAGCCAGATTCTCGTCTAAGTCAATCTGTACATAATGCAATAAAGATAAATTGGCTGTCTGATGTCAATATAATTATTGCAGTAAATATTTATTTTTAATGTTTTTTTATCTTCATTTTAAAATATTTTTAATCATAATGTTTTTCGCAGCTATGCATGCATTACTTTGCAATAAAAATTATACTTATTGATTTAGTTACTTTTTTAAGTTCAAAAGTTAAATTTTGTAACGAATATAACGTACAAGATTTTTATATATGCAAATCGATATATCTTTATCTTTAGATTTTTTTAGGAACTTTTCGTAAAGTCATTTGAATTTTGTTTTTTACCTGTTACATAGATAAAGCAGCCTAGTAAAATTTTTTATATAATGGCCACAATAGACTTTTATTAATGGATAATTGGATTAATGGATATTAATTTATTTACTGCATTATAACATTTTATTTTTGGTAAAAAATAATGGAATAAAAATAAAATAAAATAAACAGTTTTAAATTTTTTTAAAAAACCAAACCTAGCTGACCTCGATGATTTGCAGTATTGGAGCGACTATTTAACAATAAAACAATTTAAATTTGGTAACAAAAAAATCATTTCAAATTAAAAATTAAATACCTTATTTTAACAATTATTTATTAAATTACTTAATTTTGAAAATCAATAGAAATTTTTAAGAGTTAAAGTTGACTGCTATTTTTTGTTTATTTTTAAAAAGGCGGCGAAATTTTGAAAACAAGATTCTGCATTTAAATTTATTTAAAAAAGTCATAAACGCATATTTTTAACGGTCTTCTCATCTCACTATACTAATTTACGATGTCAGCCAGACATTATTTAACCATAATTTTGAAATGCGCAATTTATAAATTGCATAATTGGTGTATTCATGAGAACTGAACCAACTAAAATTTAAAATTAAGCTTTTTAAGACCTAATATGAAAGCACATGAAAGCACATATACAACACTAACATAAAAACACACATAAAAACTATGTATAAAAAACAAAAAGGCCATAGTTATACAAAAGGCTAGCATTTGTTCCCGGTGATAACGATACAAACTGCCTTATGATAAAATTGAACCTCTTTGTCTTCTTAATAGCTGTAACTGTATACTTGTTAATATCCATCCATTTTTAAAATTAATTTTTTGTTAATTTTAAACCTTTAAAAGAATGTTTGGTGCAAACTGAACGTCTGAACATCAAGAGCAACAATTCCAATCGAATCATTGTGGTGACAGCGTGCGGCCGCATAAAAAATTGCTTTGACGCGGGGCGAAGGAGTGATAACGGGTCCGCCTCACCTTATCAGTGGAAGTCGTTGACTAGATAGCTATGAATCGGAAAGTGCTCTCGACGCATCTTGTGCCGCTATCCATTAAGGGAGAGCTACACAGCTCGCCTCTTCCACGGGAAATCGTGTTGATTAGTGGAAAATCTTCTTTTTTTCATGGAAAAGCATAGCCGCCTTATATATGATACGTTTCTTAATTCGATTAAAATCCCCAGTATTAGCACGTTTCGTTTCATTTTCGACCATTTTTTTGTATACAAGGCATTAATTTGCTTCAAAACATTCTTGCCATTGTTTAGGCAATATAAATATGGATTATCATTAAAGTCACTATTAATATCAGAATAATTGTGTAAAATTTATTGATTTAAAGGCTTGTTTGTCAGCAGACTTTGATTTATAACCGTCATAAATGTTTTATTATTTAGTTTTCTTTTTCGACCACAATTGATCAACAATCAACGGTTAATCGTCACTCCTTTTTCTTATCCTACAAACACACCTATCTACTATTTAAAACTCACCACTTCGAAAACCATTGTTAATCATTGGTTCGCTCGCACCTTCGTTGATCACAATGTTCATCTCAGTCTTGAGTCTCGAAAATAATAGTTTAAAACTCGAAAAAGCAAATAATTTCAAATGTACGTACAAAGTTTTCAAAAATTCAAATTAAATTACAAAATTTCACAATACATTTTATTTTGAAACCAAAAATATCATTTTGGTTTATACTTTTATATACTAAAGTGGTGTTTTTAGATTTTGTATTTCTAATTTTTTAAAATACTATAATAAACTATTATTAAGAATGCATAAAATATAATATGTTGAAACCGCCATTGTGTTATTGGTTATAATACAAATAAATTTATAATCATGGGTGGCGCGGGAGCGCCACGGGGCGATTTAGCCCCGTGGCGCCGCGCCAACCATTATTAGAGAACGTGCGTAAATTTTGAAATTTAGAACCTTTTTCTTCTTCTTCTTCTTATTATTATTATTCCAACGCTCCATCCTTAAAAGCGATATTCCTCATTCGTTAGTGGTTGATCAAAAATAAACATAGACTCATTGAAAAGAAAAATGAATTACGCAACTTTCTTAGGAGCCACTTTTTTCATTTAAGTCCTTGTTATGGATTTATTCATCAAAAAATAAATTTAAAAAATAGACAAATAAAAACTCCCAACCGCACAATAACAGCCTTTTGGCAACAATAAGGATTGTACAGAGCAGACAACGAACAGCCCTCATAAAAACCGCACAAAAAAAGCAGACGGGTTTTAATTGGTGGCAAAAACGGAACCAAATCCCAGCGCCATCTGCTTCAACCGCGCGGAAATCGGCGAAAACAACAAAGTACTTTTTTTAATTCTTGCATTACTGATGACAAAATTAATTCAAAGTTTTATTTATTAAAAAATAATAATAAGCTTTCTGTGGCGGGGGAGCGCCACGCGCCGGTGGGTAATCATCGGTGGTGTGGGGGTGCCACACTGCAATTTAACCCACCGCACCGCACCAACTATACTTAGAGAAATTGAGTGAATTTTGTAATTCATTTCATCATCTTCTTATTATTATTATTTTTACTTTAGAATTATAATTGCGATCATTAGCGCACGTCATCGCGCCAACTATATTTAGAGAACGTAGGTAAACTTCGTCTGGAGCGCCACTGCACCGCACTAACTATAATCAAACAACGTGGGTAAATTTTGTAATTTAAATTCATCATCTTCTTTTTATTATTTTTTATTTAAAAAAGTATATATCGGCAATGGAATGATTATAAACATATGTCATTGCGCAGCTAAAACTATAGTTTATTAGGCTATTTTTTTAATTTAATTAAAAAAAAGTGGTAGACTAGCCTTGAAAAATGCTCTAAGAATAGAGCAGGAAAAAGGGGCGATTTTTCCCCGGGCGTATGTTTAGACAGAAAAGATGTGGACTAGTCTGAAATGGACATTATGTGGACTATAGAAAATTTGCATTTGGTTTGGGCAGCTGCTCACTAAATAAAAATTTCTACCATACGATAATGATTTGTTTATACATTGATCTAATCACACAGCACTGTTGCATTTTTTTAGTGTGATGAAATGTCAATTGAAAAAATTATACTCACAGCAATCTTTGACAAGTGCGAAATCGCCACTTTTTCAAATTTAAAGCTGTTTCTTACACATACAAATATAACTTTTAAATTGAAAAAGTGACGATTTCGCGCTTGTCAAAGATTGCTGTGAGTATAATTTTTTCAATTGACATTTCATCAAACTAACAAAAATGTAACAGTGCTGTGTGATTAGATCAATGTATCAACAAATCATTATCGTATGGTAGAAATTTTTATTTAGTGAGTAGCTGCCCAAACAAAATGCAAATTTTCTATAGTCCACATAATGTCCATCTCAGACTAGTCCATATCTTTTCTGTCTGAACATACGCCCGGAGAAAAATCGCCCCTTTTTCCTGCTCTATTCTTAGAGCATTTTTCAAGGCTAGTTTATTACTGTAGTCGATATAGTAAAAATTATTGTGTTGATAATCGAATTTAAATTATATTCAGCATTTTAGACTATATTGTTATGATTTTTTTATATTTAATTTTCAACCTAAATTTTAAAATTTTTCTTTGTGAAGTTTTTAAAATTTTTGTTTCAAAACTCAAGACCAAGATTAACATTGCAATGTAGTGCTTTTCGAATAATGACACGTTTTTTTTTGAAGGACAGGTTTATTGCCAGCTTTAGATCGGTCAGCGGGCGTCTTAGAATAAAAAACATTGTCTTGGAACAAGTCATCTTTGCATATTATTATGCTTCAGAAAAAAGTGGAGTTTTAATTTCTTGATTTTGAAAACACTATATATTTGTGAAATGCGAACTGACGAAAAAGTTTGGTGATGCTTTGAATAAACTGTTAGTGTCGCTAAACCAAATTTTTGTAGAAGGTATACATGCACAATTTTCCACTGTGGAAATGCGCTTTAAACTAATTATAGAATAGTTTGTAAAAGCGTTACGAATAACTTGAATCCTGCTTTTTTGAATTTTAAATTTTAATGTGAATGTAAATTTGAATGTACAAAAAGGCCTCGAAGAGGATTTAGAATAACTATATTCGTAAAAAAAGCATGATAAAAATGGACAGCAAAATATCCAAAAATTTCTTATAGTAAACAATTTTTGATCAAAAAACATATATATAAAAGGGTAAATTATAATACAGAAATTCAATGCACCATAGAATAAACTGAATAATAACTCATTAATTCCATTATTAAAACGTACATCTTCTCCAAAATTTACTCCTTAATTTATACGTTATTTTTTATTTTTAACTGTAAAATGAAGGAGTCAAAATGGCAGGAGATGTACGTTTTATTAATGAATATAGAAATATTATTCAGTTTATTCTATGTTGCATTAAATTTTTGTGTTATAAATTACCATTTTATATGTTTTTAGTTCAAAAATTGTTTCTTAAAACTTCTGTTAGAAATTTTTGATTAGTTTTTGATGTCCATTTTTACCCCCCTCTTTTTAAATGCAAAATCCTTTTTGCTTGCTGTATATCTAAATTTTCGTCATTATTTTTCATCGACTTGACTGTAGTACCGTACCGGTGCACGGTGACAGTTTATAAGGCGTTGCTCTATTTGTTATCAATTATCTCAGAAATAACCCAGAGTGCAAAAAACTGAACAGAAAAGATTTTAAAATAGACGTTATAATTTCAAACTTAATTTCTTCAATAGTTAAAAAAAATTTGTACATTTTTATTTTAAGAAACAACCAAATAGTTAATTTTTAATACTTTTGATTATTTTTTTTATTTTAAATTTTTTAAACTACAATGAATGGGGATATTTTAAAAAATTTGTTATTATGATTGCTGTTCCAGAAGCTTCCAAAGAAACATTTTCTACTACTATTAACGGTGAATTAAATTTCTCGTAAGCTCAAGCTCACCGCAACAATAATCTAGCGATTGATTAATATGATTTTTACGGTTATGTGGGTTTCAGACCTGTATCCGGCCCAAGAAAATTTCAAACTACAGCTTTTAATATACCTATCCATCAAGCGGTTTTATGAAACGGCAGAAAGTGTTTTAGTGATAATTTCCCCTTCTTCATGTTTGGTTTATTTAGAGTGATGCATCTTTTTTTATTGAAAGCAATATCGTTTAAGCAATTAATATAGATGGACTAAACCTGCTTATGAAACAATTATATGAATATGAAGCAGGAAATAATTTTATCAAATAATCAAAAAAAAAAACAAAAAAAAATCAAAAAATAAAGTAATAATATCAAAAATATATAATATACCAAAAAATGTGCAACTCCTATTTAAAAAAGTACGGAAAAGTAGGCCATTATAATGAGCCTCTCTATTTAAACGATACTCTCCATTATAATGCCATAGTAACCATTTTAATTCGGCGAGTTAAAATGGAGAAGAAGCCATTATAATAGCCATTTATTGATGTAATTTTATTTCATATATACTCAAAAGTGTAATACTGTCCGGGCCGCACGAGTTTTTTCGTGTTGGTTTAATATTGTCCAACACGGTAAAACTCATGCGGCCCGGACAGTATTACACTTGTGAGTATATAAGAAGTGAAACTAAATCAATAAATGGCTGTTATAATGGCTTTTTTTCCATTTCAACTCGCCGAATTAAAATGGCTACTATGCCATTATAGTGGAGAGTGTCGTTTAAATGGAGAGGCTCATAATAACAAAAATATATAATATACCGAAAAATGTGCAACTCCTATATAAAAAAGTACACAAAAGGTGGCCTTTATAATGAGCCTCTCCATTTAAATGACACTCTCCACTATAATGGCATAGTAGCCATTTTAATTCGGCGAGTTAAAATGGAGAGGAAGCTATTATAATAGCCATTTATTGACTTAGTTTCACTTCATATATACTCACAAGTCTAATACTGTCCGGGCCGCACGAGTTTCTCCGTGTTGGTTTAATACTGTCCAACACGCGGAAACTTGTGCGGCCCGGACAGTATTACACTTGTGAGTATATAAGAAGTGAAATTAAATCAATAAATGGCTATTATAATGGCTTCTTTTCCATTTCAACTCGCCGAATTAAAATGGCTACTATGCCATTATAGTGGAGAGTGTCATTTAAATGGAGAGGCTCATTATAAAGGCCACCTTTTCTCTACTTTTTTTATATAGGAGTTGCACATTTTTCGGTATATTATATATTTTTGATAATAATAGCCTACTTTTCCGTACTTTTTTATATAGGAGTTGCACATTTTTCGGTATATTATATATTTTTGATAATACTGAATTTAATTCTTTTGATTTGTTTGTTTGTTTCTCTTCAGTTTTAAAAAATTAACATGTAGCCCATGTTTTTTTTCTATTTTGGAGCAACACAGTTTATATGTATATGGCCATCTTATAGTTTTATAATTTCCAAAAATTTGTTGAAGTAAATACGAATGATTTCTAGTTGTAATTTAAAGAAAAAAGTTTAAATCACAACTTGAGATTAACAGTGTCGTCTTATTTTAGCTAATGGCTTTTTAGAGCTTTTTTTAATTTATTATTAAATAACGTTATTTTTGAAAAAATTTTGGCGCAAATAGCCAAGATTTTGCTAACTACATGCCATAACGAGTTTTTTTTATTTTTTTGTATTTTTAGCATTTGTACAAATTAACCCTTTTCGACTTGTTTATTATGTTATTATTATTATTTGTTGTTTATTTGTCTCTGCTACCCAATATAATCTTTGCTGTTTTGTTTTATAGCTTCATTTTGTATAAACTTTTTTAAATTTTTTTATTACTGTTTACACCTCAAAAAATTTTTTTTAATTTTATTATTTAGCTGAACAAAAATTTTTTCAATTCTTTTCCTAAAAAACAAATACATAGAGAAAAACAATAGTTTTTTATAATTTTTACATATAAGTTAATATTTATTTTATCATTCTAATACATTATTAAAGCAACACATGCATTGGTTTTTAAAAAGGTTTCATATGTTTTGATATGTAATTTATATCAAAAAATCACTTTAAAAAACTGTAAGTAAGTATTCTAATATCGAAAAAAATACGCAGAAGCATTTAAGGTTTTAGCAATATTTAAAAAAGGTTAAGTTAGTAAGCCTAAGCTGCGCTAAAACCGAAACAATTTTCAAAATAAGTTTTTAATTTGTTTCAAATTTTCGTTTTCCCCTAAAGAATTGACCCAAAGAGATATAAGTAAAAGTAAAAAGTTTTGTGCGTGTGTTTCATTAGTGTTTATTTGTTAATGCGTTCCCATAAACACGCCGATGATCTTTAAAGGGCACGTGATCTTGATTTACTGATTTCTCCTCCAGGGACACTCCATTCGATTATTCCTTCTTGAGCAGCCCCATACCACAAAGCTTTTATTTGGTTTTTTCACGCCATAAAATATATTATATTCATCACAAAATGTTTGTCTTTTATATTTAGTACACAAATATTTATGCGGCAGGTAAATATTTATTTTTTTTCATGGTGTATAATTTTTATATATTATTTTCTTTTCCCGTCATTTTTCAAAAACACACCATTAAATTAGATTCATGAAATTATTATGATAACGTTTAGCCTGATTTTAAAGTTTTTACTTGCGTTGTTTAAGGAAACTAAAGTTCACGATTCAAGTTCAAGTTACAGTTCACAATTAAAGTTGCTCATGAATTTTATCATGATAACTTTATAAGTTTAGAAGTTTTATCATGAAATCACTTTTATTTTAATGACGTGTTTTTAAAGAATACTTTTTTCTAAAAAATATCTGTTGTACAATAGATCATTGGATTAAAAATAGAGGTACTATTAATCGATCACGTACCAATTAGTTAAAGCCCACTTATAACCATTAATTAAAAACATTATAATTATTATATCATTGTTAATTGTCTGATTTTTACAAATCAAACTTTTGGTTTTTGTCCTTTGGACAAAGTATGTCTCGGCCATAATGTGTAGATTTTTTTTCACATGTTAAAAGAGTATTTGTCAACATAAAATTCTAACGTTAAAAACTGCAAAATCCATTGTAATGTTAGAACTAATGTAATTAAATTGTTTTTATTATTGAGCTTTTAAGCGAAAGCGTTTTATTTAATAGAAACTGAAAGACAACCAACTGTTTTGCGTTTAAAAGTCTTTTTTTTTGTTTAAATATTTTTTTATTTCAAAATATTTCGTAAGCTTGTGGAATAATTCACATGATAGATTTTAGAAAAAAAAAACGTTAAATATTCAACAACAAAAAAGACTCAAATTATTCCACTAACTGTAGATTATTTATCCCACAAGTCGAAGTAGATATTTTTACTAAATGAAAAATTTACAATGTGGATTGCTTAACATATAAATTAGAACAAACGTTAAACACGCAGTCGTATGTTTACTTTCTCTTGTGTATTTTGGTTATACTAATTACACTACAAATTTTAATTTAGTGAAATACACAAAAGACGTTGTACAATATTAGTTTTTTATATTTTTTTACGCGAGAAAGGGCTACAGTTTTTTTTTTAAATTTTGAAAACTATATGTTTAATTTAACTTTTTAATTTAATGTTAAAATTTTTTAAAATAAATCATTATTAAATCAAAATAAGAGATTAAAGTTTTTTGAAAAGTGTGCGGATATTTTGCAGCACGGTTGCTGTTTTCATTTAGGTTTAACACACGTTTATTTATTCAAAAATCAGAAAGTGTTAATAGACTTTACTAAATTTTATTTCAGTATATGTTAAAACTAACGTTTTTTGACGCAAAATTTTATCAAATATTTAGGGTTTTTAAACAGTTAGATTTTTTATTTAACTTTTTTGTTTTAAATTGTGAAAAATTAAAAAAAAAGTTCTATTTTATTACTTTCAGAATACTCTGTTATGATGTTGATTGCTGAAAAAGCATTCAAAAAAGTCACCAACAAAAACCAAAAATACAATAATTACAGGTCATCGAGCTTTATATTAGATTTGCTTATTTTTAAGTGATAAAAAATATCTAAAAAGGTATAATATTTTAGATAGCTTGACGTATTTTATAAAAAAATTACTTTTCTTTTTAATTATAAAAACGTTTCAATTTCGTACCTTCTTGATTATGGGTATGCATAATACAAACGGTTGTTAACCTGGGCGCTGTCTCGTAAAAGTTACGAACACGAACATGCCTTTTCTTTGTAAAAGTTCATTTTTTTTTGTAAAAACTTGCAAACTAATCAAAATGCAATAAACTAGAAAAAGTTATAAAAAACAGAAAATTTTCATAAATATTTCTTGTATAAATCTCTATGTTTTAGCATAAGACTTCATTTTTTCGAAAATATATGAAACAGCGCACTAGATTAAACTTTTTTGCGTGCTAAAGTATTCACAAAGACAATCAATATTTCCCAGAAAATCAATTTTTTTGGAATAAATAACATTTTCTATTTTTTGACACAAAAAATTTTATTTGTTCTTCGTTTTTTTAGCGATGCTGGGAAAATTGTGAAAAAAAAATTTGTTTGTGCTTTTATGACTTTTGAACGCGCCACGATCAATATGCAAATATCTTAAGTTAAGGTCCTTAAACCTTTGGCAACCTCCAAAAAAAATTTTTTTTTTAATTTGGAGAGTGAGCCTCAAAACCCCCCAAATTTAGGGGCAATTTTTTTCAGCTAGATTTATAACGTTTTACCATATGAATCTATCTGTTTGAAAATTTTTTAGCAGATTGCCCATACTTTCTTGAATTTAAAAATATATAATTTGTTAGGGGTTACCGATTTGGGTCGGGTACCCCGAGGGGTTAAAGGGGGTCAATTTTATGATTTTTGCAAAAATCATTTGTATTGCGGCCGAAAAGGGCAGTTTTTGCATAATGCTCAAAAACTGTTTAGGCCGCAGGCTTTAAGACCCGGGGGGATTTATGCCATGTTATATTTTCTAGCTTTTGGTGACGGTCCAAAAAGTTTTCGTGCCCTAAGGCATTGCACTGGGTAACCCTCTAAAAATTTCAAATAATATATCATTGTAAAGCTCTTGACGTATTGATTTAAAAAATATAAGAAATTTTGTTATAAAAGGTCGGGTAACCAAAATACAGACCCCTTTGTACCCCCAAAATTAGTAATTTTTTTAATTTTTATAATTTATAAGTCGTGTTTATATTCGTTTAAAAGCTTTATGCGTGCTGATTGCAAAAATATTAATTTAGGTTAAAATTTATATGGTTACTCGGTTACATACTCCCAAATACCCCCAAATTTGAAAAATGGTAATTTTGTCAATTTCTTTTAAGTGTCGTGTTTATAGTCATATGAAAGCTCTCAACGCTCTGGCTTTAAAAATATATAGTTTCTGAATTTTTCTGGTGGTCATTTACACCCATTAATATCCCCTAAAATTTTCAGATTAAGCATATAATACCAAAAATATATAATACTATATAATATATTAAGGAAAAATATGACACTCAGTCTCAGAAGGGGGGGGGGGGGTGAAACTATTTGGTGCCATTTTATGAGCACTTTACCATCAAGTGTTGTGCGTATAAAGTTTCAAAATCAACTGTTTTTATTGAGGCATGTGTCGTCTAAATGGGCACCTACTAAAAATGTAGCAGTGTTTTTGCGCATATCCTAGCATGCTAACTCAAACGCACTTCCATTTTAAAGTACACTGCACTTTTTTGGCAATCTTTGTGCGCATATATGCGCATATACTGCACATAAAATAGCACAACCGCGGGAAACAAAAAAAGTACATCCACTAAAAAACCACTATAATTAGTTTTTCCACCGTACGCAAAATACAAACTTTTATTGGAGTGAACCAGAAAATAAAATCCAATGCAATACATAAATAGATCTTTTATTATATGGGGGTGGATTTTATTTATGTATGTCTATACTAAAAGTTTGTTTTTTGTGTACAGTGTGCAAACTAATTAGTGGTTTTTTAGTCGGTTTATTTTTTTGTTTCCCGCGGTTGTGCTATTTTGTGTGCAGGTATATACACATATATGCGCACAAGATTGCCAAAAAAGTGCAGTGTTCTTCAAAATGCAGTGCGTTCGAGTTAATCATCCTCGGCTATGCGCAAAAACACTGCTACATTTTTAGCAGTGCCCATTTATTCGACACATGCCTCAATAAGAACAGTTGTTTTTTTTTAAAAAAAAAAAAAAAAATTTTTTAATTTCCGGTTTTGTGCGCGACACTTAATGGCAGTGCTCAAAAAATGGCACCAAATAGTTTCGCTTCTGAGACAGAGTGTCATATTTTTCCTTAATATAATATATAGTATTATATATTTTTGATAATACCGTCATGTTTGTACTCATATGAAAGCTTTGGACTCGTTGATGTCAAAAAAAATTATTTTTAACTCGATTCACTGAATGGTTACCATTTTTACAATCCACAATGTACCCCCAAAAATGTTTAGGGGGTCATTTTTATATATTTATTGTAATACCGTCATGTTTGTACTCATATCAAAGCTCTATTGCTGTACTCATACAGGTTTAAACTAAAGAAAAAAGATAATTAAAATTTTTTCAAATTTTTTTTTTCTTTTTGTACCCTTTTTCGTACAGTAAAAGACGCTCATTCAGAACTATAGTCTATCCAAAAATGACGCGGATTAGGAACAAAACTCAAACTTTAAATTGTTATATATCCATAACGGAGATTAGAATATGTGCGGAACATATATGGGAGTATAGCTTAGACTCTTGGCTATCTTTTGAAAAGGTTAGGAAAAAATGTTTTTACATGACGTCATCACTACAGCCGATGCGGAGAAAAAACCTGGTCCCAAAAAAAACTTTTTTATTAGTACGAGATAAGAAACGCCGCTTGGTATGCTGTTAAAACAGACTTTTCTGAGTTTTTTTCTGAAAGTTTGAGCGAAATCAGCTCGCTCAATTTTTTTTTATAATGCGTTGAATGCGCGCAGTTTTCGCGATTTTTCGCAAATTTTTGCCACGCTAATACACTGTCCGAATTATTTATTTTGTTTTGCTTTCTGCTCGAAATGTGTTGATCATATTGAATGTCCGCCAATTTTTATTCCTTACTTTTGACCTAAAAATTAATTTTTTGGGGGGTTGACCCCCCGGGGGCTAGGGGGGCCAAACACGAATGCCGAAAATTTTTTTCCACATTTTTTTTCAAAACCATCAAAAATGTAAAATTTATCACATATGATGAATTCTTATATATCGTTTGTGTAAAAAAACCCTATATTAAGCGTACAATAAGCCGTCAAAAATGACGAATTTAAAATTTGGAAGCATTCCAAGCCCGTATGCTGGCAGCAGCAAACCTTTAAATTAAAAACTTTTCCAAAAAATTAAGTCTTAAAAGTTTATTTTTTTCGAATTTCCAGGTTATTTTGTTAGAAAAACATATTTTCAAAATTAAAATTCTACTACAAAATTACCAAATATCGAAGCTAAAAAATCTTTTTTAAGTGTTTTCTTACTTGAAAACATGTTTCCCCGTTTGTCAACACAAAAAAAATTTCTAATAACTATGTCTCTCAACTTTTGCCAATGTCCGAATGTAATTTTTTAAAGTAATGCTATTTTTTGTGTAAAAACGTTTGAATCCGTGATTCTGGTCTGAATTGCGTCATTTTAATTGCGGAAGATCCAATAAAAATCATTAATTATGACGTAATAACAAAAATTTTCATGACGTAAAAAAGTATTTTGGAATTTTCTCGAAAATTTGTGTTGCGTTTTCATGGGATTATTTGGACCATTTTCTAATATTTTATATCAAAATAAATTTAAAACTAATTTTTTAAAGTTTATTATTCTTCTAAAACTTTTTAATTGAAAGGTTTGCTTTGCTGCTGCCAGAATACGGGCTTGGAATCCTTCCAAATTTCAAATTCGTCATTTTTGACAGATTATCGTAAGTTTATTTTGTAAATTTATTACTTAGCAAATATTACTGTAGACTTTGCTCCAAGACCCACTTTTCCAATTTAATTGAAAAATTGAGGCTTGGAGCTGGGCTTGAACCAGCGACCCTTCCCTCACCGTGGGAACGCTCTGCCACTGAGCCACCCAAGCCACAGGTATATTTGGCTAAATCACTCTTTTATAGCCGTGGTTGAACAGCATCGCGCTGTTATTGCTTATTGTTTATTTGTGAAACCTTCCGTCCCGCCGGTTCATAACACAAATAACAAGACAGCAGAAAGAGTGAGAACTGCTGGTTTTATTGTAGAATTTTGTAGCGGCTTTTGATTTAGGTTTATTTATTTAGCGGCTTTTGATTTGGTTTTATTGTAGAATTTTGTAGCGGTTTTATTGTAGAATTTACAAAATCAAAAGCCGCTACAAAATTTTTTTTTGTTTAGTAAACAAATAAAAACCTTACATATTAACAAGCTTTACATCAATTTATGTTATTTAACAATATGGTAAACATTTTTAAATTATAAAAAAGAGACATTCTGGATTACACCAGATGCAGTTACATACTGCAAGCAAAAACATCCTTGGGTTAACCAGATGCAGTATAAAAACTGTTAAACAGATAAAACCACATATAATAAAAACCAAATTTATTTAACAATCTAGATTACTCCAGATGCAGTTAACCACTGCAAAAATAACATCCTGGAATTAACCAGGTGCAGCACAAAGACAGCTAAACAGATAAAACATAGTAACAAAACAATTTTAATAAACATACTGGATTACTCCAGATGCAGTAACTACTAGAAAAATAAACATCCTGGAATTAACCAGGTGCAGCACAAATGATTCTAAACAGATAAAACCTAATAAGAAAACACTTTTAATAAACATTCTGGATTACTTCAAATGCAGTTAACTACTGCAAAAAATAATAAACATCCTGGGATTAACCAGGTGCAGCACAAAGGCTGCTAAACAGATAAAACATTATAACAAACACTTAATAAACATTCTGGATTACTCCAGATGCAGTTAACTACTGTAACAATAAACATCCTTGAATTAACTAGGTGCAGCACATAGACTGCTAAATAGTTAAAACATAATAACACAACAATTTTTATAAACATTCTGCATTACCCCAGATGCAGTTAACTACTGCAAAAATAAACATCCTGGAATTAACCAGGTGCAGCACATAGACTGCTAAATAGTTAAAACATAATATCACAACAATTTTTATCAACATTCTGGATTACTCCAGATGCAGTTAACTACTGCAAAAATAAACATTATTTAAAAACAACGCATGACGTTTATCTCAAAATCCTGTCAAAAAGTTTGTAATAATTTTTATCCTGAAAGAACACATTCTTGTGCATCATTTGATTTATTAGATACACAATACATATAACTCGATGCCTCAATTATTTCTTATTAAAGATTTTTTTTAAAGAATATTTAAAATTTATATGGTAAACTGTGCTTGGGACATGTCCAAGACTTATACTAAATGACAAATGTCAATACATTTGAGCGCAAATTATTTTTAAATTAGATACCCTTTTGCTGTAAAATTCAATAGTCGGTCTAAAATTGTTTTTATATTGAGTTTTTGATACCATCCAAAAGTTTATAGCTTACTCTTCAAAACTGAATTATTTCTTACTACCAACTTATGAAACTATGTATACTTATAACTACGAAAATCATGACGTTTTCGGAGTAGTTATTTTTTTAAATTACAGTAACCCTTTGGGATTTTGTCGTCCAAAAACCGCTGAGAATCCGCATAAGACATTCCGCGTCAGTGCTGCAGTGTGCTGCTAAGCTCCGCGTAGGAGTTCTGCCGGCCGCCACGCTTAACACTGATCAGTACTGACGCGGAATCTCTTCTGCGGATATGCAGCAGAATGAATTCAAAAGGCTTAAAACTCATTTTAAGTTTTTTTATTAAATTTTATTTCAAAAATATCGCTATTGGAGCCGGATGATATTCTTTAATTAGTGCGAAAACTTTAAACAACCCAATTCCAAAACCAATGATGGGGGTGCTGCTTAATAACATTTTGATTTTTTTAATTGATGTTATCAAAATAGTTGTCATATTAGATTCAACATATAATAAATTTAAGAGTATTTGCAGCATACATACACCCGCGTGTTTTTAGTGCAGTTTTCAATTGCTGTTTTTGTAAATAAATTGTTAGCAGTTGGACATTAATTTTAAAGCAATATACTTTTTGCTTCTAAAGGACTGAGCTAATATACGGATTGACAATAAATATGATTCAAAAGTTATTTTGCAGAAATTATTTTACCTTTTATTATATTTCAAATAATAAACAAAATTGTTTTATAGTTTATGTGTTAAAACATTAACTTTATATTAAAATGTTTAAGCAAAAACTTCTTAAACAGTTGTTTGTTGCAATTTCGAAAGTTCATTGCTCATAGAATAAAAATTCAAAATTCTGAAAAAAATAATCAAAAAGTTTTTTTTCATTTTATTAATAAATAAAATTTTTATAAAAGAATGCTTTTCAAACTACAAGTCATGCGTAGAAACTGTCACTAATGACTATTAATATCTCCACTGAAGCCTAAAAATTAAACTAAACTGACGTAACTACTTTGTCAAATTTCGGATATCATTAAAAAACTCTTGTATTATTAAGTAAAAAAATTTACTGGGTTGATTAAACATTTTTTGTTAGTCCACAACAAAAAAATTGTATTATTGCAAACTTGATAATGTCATTGCCTTTTTTAATGAAGAAAAAACTTTGATTTTTTTTGTTAGTAAGCCAAAAATTCAAAATTTTTAGTTCATAAACTTTTATTTGAATGCAAGTTTTTATGTTGAATACCTTTTTTTACACACGTTGATTGAAATAAGCAATTTTTTCCAGAAACTTATATTATGTATTAATTGATTTTTAAGATTTCTGTCATAATACAAATAAAGTACCTTTGGCTGTCAATTTTTTTACAAATAAAGTATCATTTTGCAAAGCTAATTAATAAAATCTGAATTTTGTTTTGATTTTCAGAATTTTTCTCACAACATACACAGACTATTTAAGGGAAAACAACTAATAAACTCGTAAGATGACACTACTTATTTTTAAAACAAATCTCAAATTTAAAACAAAGTGGCTGTTATTAACATATATATAAAGCTATATTATCTGTAAATAACTTATTTTCTTAATTTTTTTAATACAAACTTTGGACACATAGCAGCTCTAATTCTAAAAAAATTTATTAGCAAGAATTATACTAGTTTCGGAAATAAAATAGCTTAATTGTAACCGTGTAGCTTTGTCAATGCACTCATGTTATTTAGCCCTTTTATAAAAGCTAAAATAATTTAAAATAAGTAAGAAAGAATTATGTAACCCTCGGCATCAAAAGTTCAAATCTTAAAAACTTATATCAACAGTCATACAAGACAAAGTTTGAGTGTAACGTGAAATTCGTTAGAGTGATATTCATTGTGTATTATACTTATAAAAATACTATAATGATTTAGGAAAAAATGTTCTGTTTTGTGTAAAAGTTTGTTTTTAATTTAAATCTTATGATTGAATATTTTGATAAAAGATAACATAAACAATTATACAAGGCTATGTTTGAGTGGTTCTCTTATTTATTGTTTTTACAGCACAAAAATACAGCAAATTGTTAAAAAAACATGTAATTTATTAAAAGTGATACAATTATAAAAAACCTGAATAAAACAAGTGAATATAGTTGTTAGTTTAAGAAAACAATTATACAAAATCATGGAAGCGCAGGAGCGCTATCGGGCGAATTAGCCCCTGGAGTTTTCTTAGCTATTAATCGAGAACGTGGGTGAATCCTGGGATTACTTCTTCTTGTAATTGCTATTATTATCCTTAACACCCATATTTTAAAGTGGATATTCATGCTTTGATACTGATTGATCAGAAATAAAAATAGGGTCATTGCGCATCAGGAGCCGCTTTTATTTAGATATTTGTTTGATATTTGATTTATTAAATAAAATTATAGATTCATAAATAACAAAAAAAGCTTTAGACAGCTGAATAAAAGCCTTTCGGCGACAATGTACAAGTCTGCCAAGTCTTGTAAACTGTACAAAACAGCAAAAAACTGTCGACGATTGGTTTATTTTTATTCGCGCCTGCTAGAGTACCAAAATAACGTCAAGAATAAAAGTAAAAAAAAAACTTTTTTTTTTCTGTGTTTTGACAATAAATTGCTTAAAAATATCAACGATATGCGTGTGACCGCAACAGTGCAACAAGCTTTGTAGTGACCGCTTAAGGCTGGTTCATACTTTCTCCAAAGTGACCAAAGGACGAAATCCAAAAGAAAAAAAATCCAAAGGACAAAGGCCGAATAAAAATTTTTAAACACGTTCATACTTCGTCCAAAATATCCAAAAGACAAGTCCCAAGCACTTTTAGACAAGACAAAGTTTTCCTGAATTGAGAACACTTTGCTCCCGCCACTTCGCTCCTGGAAAATTGTGTGAACGCATTTTTCGCGACGCTCTTAAGGTGGAACGATACAGTTAGGATACCCTGTCGGTTTTTGTGTATAACTTGTGCCTTACGTAACGGACAGAAGCAAACTATATGTTGGGAGAAAGGGTATTTTTTTGCGGTCAGTTCGGTATCCTTAACATTTTTAGTGGACTATTACACGCCGAGATATGCTTCGTTGAAAAAAGGCATTTTAAAACAGTTTTTCAAAATTTAACAGAACCAGAGTTAATATTACGTAATAAAAATTTAACTCAAGTTAGATACACCAAATGTACATGCCCACAAAAATTTTCAGCGAAATCCCTACTATTGAAGTTTTTTAATTTTGTTTTATTGCAAAAATTTTTGAAATAAAAATAAAAAGAAGTGATAGTAGATATTTCGTTAAAAACTTAAAAACTGGCTCAAAATTATGGTACAACTGCCGTTTTAAAAGTTGGGAACAAACTAATTCCAAGCAAATGACTAAACTTTCATTTATATTTTTTTGATTTGACGTCGGGAAACTACATTTTGAAACGTTTGTATAAAACTAGCTTTTAAGTAAAAAATTGAGACGAAGCAATAGCCGAGTGGTTAGAGCGTCGGACTCTAGGTTCTTTAGACCTCTAGGTTCGAGTCTTCTTGGGCAATGTTTTTAACTTCAAAAAATGTTGTTTTTTTTAATTTCTAACTTTTTAATTAAAAAAAGTCTTCATTATTCTATACTGTATTCATCCCCGAGAACGTGTTTTGAAGTGATTCCCCCAAGGGGGGTTCGCAAACCCCTAGGCCCCCCGGCGGGTCGAATTGAAAAAAGGAGGTCGGATTCGTCATCAGGACTTTTGAAAACCCACGAGTAAATGATTTGGGTAAAATTGGTGAAATTCTTGCAACTGTATCGTTTTACCTTAAAGATGGAAACCCTACATTTTTCTAAGCCTAAGCGTAACTTAAAAATCAAACAAATCTTTGTTGTGATAAATTTATAAAATTGGCCGAAATAAGCTAAGAGCAAGGTTGGTCCCTGGAAAAAAATAATAAATTCGCAAAAATTTTCAGGGAGCGAAATGGGTCAGGAGCGAAGTGGCAGAAACGAAATGGGCCGTTCCCAGTTTCCCTGGTGGGCTGACCTTTGAACAAAATATGAATGCTTTTTATATACTGTAAAATAGATAGTCCAATGGACTCTCCAAAATGCAAGTTGAAACATTTCAATTTTGTTTCTGCTGTCCAAAAGAGATTTTAAGAGTGTCGAAAGGACAGCTTTGTATTGTGCAAAAAACAACTATACATATTGTCAATTGATAATTATATATTATATTGTCGAAAGAAAACTTTTTGACTTGTCAAAAATTGTCTTTTGTCTTTTCCTTCAAACTTTTGCCTTTGAACTGTCTTTTGGTTTCGACTGTCCTTTGAAAGAAATAAGAACAAAGCTCTAAATCTGTTTACAGAACAACTATATGACCACGTTGGGTTTGCTTATAATGCACATGTTTTCGGTCTAAATATACACCAGGGGGTGAATCGCCTTTTTTTGTTTCATTCTTTAAGCATCAAGCTTAATCTTCAAATTTTTATTATATTTGATTAAATGTTTCAAAATGTTTTCATAAAATTTACATTGTTCTTTGTTAATTAGTATGGAGTTCACTATGTGTAACAACGTTTACGTTTTTTTGTTAAGTGTCATATTGTCAGGCTTAGTATTCTTAAGGTAAACGTCCTATATTTCCTGTAGCTTACTGAATTTACCCATACTCAAATTAAATTTTCAGCAAATAGAATTAAGCTTTCTATTGATTTAGCTTTTATCAGAAAATGACTGGGCAGTTTGTTGGTTTTGCCTTCTTATACTTATATAATATTAATACGAAAAAAAATCATTTAAAATAATGAAGATTATACTCTATATCTCGCAAACGATAAATTGCGTCTTGTTATAAAAATAATTTTAAAAAGTTGTTTCTATTAGAACTGATGAAATCTAAATATCAGGCCTGTTTAAAGATTTTTACAAATTGTAAACAGTATTTCGAAAAATTAAGACACAAGGCTCAAGTTATTATCAAGCTTCGTTTATTCATTAATAAATTTTTAAATTTAAATTTAGATTTTTAACAATCTCTTCTTAAAAATTGAAATTGTCTCTATTTAGGAGGCTCTAACTCTGCGTCTTTACTGCTTTCATTCTAACCTCGTTGAATTGTTACTACATTACACTACACTAAACTACACTTACACCAAACTACACTTAGACTACACTTCACTGCACTACACTACATTACACTACACTACATTACACTACACTACATTACACTACATTGCACTACACTACATTACACTACACTACACTACACTACGCTACACTACACTACACTACACTACACTACACTACACTACACTACACTACACTACACTACACTACACTACACTACACTACACTACACTACACTACACTACACTACACTACACTACACTACACTACACTACACTACACTACACTATACTACACTGCACTACACTACACTACACTACACTACACTACACTACACTACACTACACTACACTACACTACACTACACTACACTACACTACACTACACTACACTACACTACACTACACTATACTACAAAACACTGCACTACACTATACTTTACTACACTAAAGTATACTGTAC
>JASAMX010002975.1:0-20000 GCA_030248175.1 Microlaimidae sp. YZB2_3 | reverse complement strand
ATACCAGTCACAACCTGGTAAATTGAAGTCGCCCGTAATAATAACAGAACTTTAAATATTTTCTGTAATTTTACGTAATATTTCAAAAATAACAAACTCATCTATTTTTTTAGTTTACGGTTTTCTATAAAGTCCAACTAGTCTAATTTTTTTATTTATTATCTAACTTTATATCAATAGAACCGATTTCAGCTCAGTTTACAGTTTACAGCTTACAGCTTAAGCTTACAGTTCAGAGTCTCATAAGGAGGTTAAAACCTTTAAAAAAATATTATGGACATCTGTATGCTTGACAAATCGTTTTTACCAAAAGGGATCATCCTCCTTGGTAACTACTAAACAAAGTGAATTAAGTGAGATATCATTGCAAAGCTTATAATTCAGGGATTTATCAATAGAAGGATTGAATTTTGATAAAATTAGCAAATGAATCTGAGTTTAAAAAAATAACACGGACATTTTTATTCTGGACAACACATTTTTACCGGAGGAGGCCCTACAAATTTTAAAAGTTAAATTTTTTCTGCTGCTAATTGTTGCTATATTACTATTATTTGTCAGCCGTTGGGCTGACACGGACTACTTTGTTTTTAAAAATTATCCTCAATTGTTTATTAAAATGATCGCTGCTGGTGATAAATAAAACTTTTTGATCGATTTGCTAATTATTTTTGGCTAAACTCATTATTGTTTTTTCCTCCTTTTTTCCCTGTCGTTTCGCTTTTCTCTTTCCTCATGTTAATGTTTGGTCATAATATCAGGCGCGTACATAGGATTTAGCCGAAGGAACAGGGATGATCTGCCAATGTCTCGGCGGTTGTTAGGGTGCGAAGCGCTGTAACTGCGCCGTGTGGCAACACAAAAACGACACGAAGCGTCAGCTAGCCGGTCTGGGGTGTGTCCTCCCTAGCCGCTGAAGCGAGAATTATTTTAATATGATGGCAACCATAGATAATATAATATATAATTTAGTTATTTCATTTTCCAATATCCAATAATTATCCAATATCCAATTATCCAATAAAGGTACAGTTTTCGCTGTTTTAAAAAATCCATTGTGAGAGTTACACCAGCCTAACCTTTGCAATCATATTAAATAGTCATATGTCATGTACATCAATGCTTCAGGCTTATGTTTTAGGGGATTTTGAAAAACACTAGGAAAAAAGATTCCGCAAATACGATAGAAAATTAATAATATATGCAAATATACAAACAAGTTTATTTACGTATACTCTCTATTTTATTTTTTTTACATTGGAGGACGCTCGAATTTTTTAATATCAAAAAATATATAACTTGGATTTTGTCTGTTCCGCCGCTGTGAAAATAACTCAAAGAATAGAGCCGAAACAGGTAATTTAATACTTTTAAATAATCATTAGATATATTATTAGCTTAAATTTTATATTTGTTATTATGACTTTTTATGTATTTGTTTTTATTTTACCATTTCGTTTAAAAATTGATTTTACAATTTTAATTGATTTTAAATTATCGTTTTTGAAATCTTCATGTCCATTTACCAAGTGGTCCTTGAAAAGTATTTGTCATGGCTCACAAATAACTGGATGAACAGTAGTTTTCATTGGCATATAAAACTAGGCACGCTAGGCACACAGGCGCGTCAGGCACGTCAGGAACGAGCTTTAGCGTACGCGTTCCTAAGCCTAAGCGAAGCCTAAAAAACAACCTAAACTTTATAAAATAGCTGCGTGGAGAACGTTTAGATTGTTTTTAGGTTTTGCTTAGGTTTAGAAACGCGTACTAGGCTCGTTCCTGACGCGCCTGAATATTCCTGATGTGCCAAGGTTTATAAATTGCCTTTTCATTTCATATTCACAAAGCACAAAAATTAATTTGGCCGTCATATTACCGCTTTTTTGTGAGTGCCGTCATATTTTGGGTTTGGGGACTTTGGAGCCGAGGGACTTTAGAGCCGGACCTGGGGACTTTAGAGCCGCAGCAGGGACTTTAGAGCCGAAATGAAAAATGCGTTTGCAAACAATAGTAAAACAATATACAAGTATTATTAAAACATTTACATAACAAATGGAGCTAATTATGCAATGCGGTAATCATTATGCGGGATAAATATGCTTGGGGTTTTCTATTGTATATACAGAAGACGACAAGAATAAGGATTTGGCGGGAGAATGGTGGCGCCGTCTGGTAGTCTGGCTTCCAGACATTTTTTGTCGCCAAATTGAGTGGGCGGGGCGTCTAGTGGACAAACCTTAGAAAGATTTTTAGCTTTTAGAAAGAGCTTTAGAAAGATTTTTTTCTAAGTCTAAGCCTAAGCAAAACCTAAGCCTAAGCAAAACCTAAGCCTGAACCTAAGCCTAAGCAAAAGACTGAGCCTAAGCAAAAGCCTAAACCTAAGCCTAAACAGCAAAACCTAAGACGTGAATAAATTTAGCCTCTCGAGCAAGGTTTAAGAGTTCGGCTCTAAAGTCCCTTATTTTTTTATGAATTTTCTGAACACAAAACTTACGTTACGGCTCTAAAGTCCCCCCAATACGGCTCTAAAGTCCCACACTGCGGCTCTAAAGACCCTCGGCTCTAAAGTCCCCTCGCTCCGGCTCTAAAGTCCCATTACCATATTTTGAAAGTTTGTCGTCATATGTCATGGACCACTATGAGTATAAAATGGGACAAAACTAAAGGACAGATTCGGTTTTTTTAAACATAACTGCGCTAATTTTATCGAGGTCATTCATCGAGGTCAGCTAGGTTTATTGCCCTATAACACAAACATTTTCAAAATATTTAAATCACTAATAACAAAAATATAAAAACAAAGGATTCGCTAGACAGGGAATTTACCTATGGAATAACTGGCACCTGAAAATTAATTGCAACATAGGGGACAATTAAAATTTGCGGTAATGACGTTTATAAAACAAATAAAACGCAGATTTAAACCACCTTTCACAAAATATACAAAAATTAACCAACTTTAGCCCTTAAAGAATTTTCATTTAGTTACAAAACAAGTAATTTAATAAATAATTATAAAATACAGTTTTAACATTCATTAACACTATGAAAAATTTTGAATGTTTTTAAAACTCTTACGCCGACAAACCTAAACAAACCAAAGATCTTCACCCAAAAAAACTCTTCTATATATCTTGTAAAACCGAACTTAAACTATAATTTTATTATTTCCCTACTATAACAGAAACTAATCTGACGAACTGACCCAAATACAACTGGAAATTTTAATATATCTGATGCTTTGCTATATGAATCTGAAAGGGGCTTCAAGAGATGTGGACTATCTAGATGGACATTGCTAGATATTCGCCACTGCTCACTAAATAAAATTTCTCCTTTATATTTTTACTTCTTAAACACTTTTCTGTATAATGAAAAAAAATAAAATCCTTTCAATATTTCACAAATATAACCTCTTATGCATTCCTTAATTTTGCATATCAACTTATCTTTTGACACTGCCAACAAAAAATTCTAATCTACTCTCTCAAACCCTCTTAACACAAGCTATTAAATTCTTTATTAACGTATTTAACAATGTATTGAAATAATTAAAAAAATTAACTATATCTTATTAGAATTTTATTTATTTAAATTAATTAAAAACCTCGAAAAAAAACATAAACAAAAATAATAATATTAATGATTAAAAAAAGTTCACAATAAATTAAAAAAATATCTAAAATTCACAAAAAATTTTTGGTTATATAGAAAAAATTATAAAAAAAGTCAAAATCACAAAAAATAATACAAAAAAATTAGTGACTTAATTTTATAATTGGCTAAAATAAATAATTTATTAAAAATAAAACAATAACTTAACGATATTAAAAAAAAGGCATAACTAAGTAATTTAAATTTAATGAAATTCAAAAAAAAAATAAACAAATATACAAAAATATTTAATTAAATATTTAACATGAAATCAAATAATTTCGTTTGTATGTTCAGTTCATAACTATCGCAATATGATTTTATAAATTTTATAATTTTTGGTTTTATGTATTGGGAAAAATAGAAACTTTTGTTTTAAAATGTTGACTTTCACAATTGTTTTTAGAAAATCTCGTTTTTAAAATCTCGTTTTTAGAAAACAACAAAAGTTTTTTGAGTGAGATTCTATAAACATGCTTCGAAAAAGGAAGTTACAGTTTATACAATAAAATTTTGCTTGATTTTAATTTTTTATTTTGGTTTTGGAAAAACTAAGTTTTTTAATTTACAATTTGAAGAACACAGCATTAAATACTATTTAAGCACAATAAAGTTATGCTTGTGTTTTGGGTTTTGCTGAGGCTTAGCTGTTTTGTATAACGGAAATGTTGTTTTAATAAGCTAAAACTTTTTTAAACGTTTCTTATTTTTTCCTAAGCCTAAGTAAAACCTAAGAATCAAGCTAAAATTTATCTGATACACATTTAGATTTTCAGCGCGTTAAAAAGGAGTTATGAAAAAAAACGAATCTGTACTTTAGTTTTGTCCCATTTTATGCTCATATGGTCCATGACATATGACGACAAACTTTCAAAATATGGTAAGGAAAGGAGGAGGGGACTGAGGAAAGGAAGGAGGGATAAGAATAAGTTAAAAAAATAAGGAAAAAAAAAAAGACGGCATCAAAAAAAGCGGTGATATGACGGATTAATTTTTGTGCTTTGTGAATATGAAATGAAAAGGCAATTTATAAACCTGGACATAGGATATTCAGGCGCCTCAGGAACGAGCACACTTCGCGTTCCTTCCTAAGCCTAAGCAAAGCATAAAAACAATCTAAACTTTCTCCACGCAACTATTTTACAAAGTTTAGGTTGTTTTTTAGGGCTTCGCTTAGGCTTAGGAACGCGTAGGCTAAAGCTCGTTCCTGACATGCCTGACGCGCCTGTGTGCCTAGCGTGCCTAGTTTTATAAATTGCCAATGAAAACTACTGTTCATCCAGTTATTTGTGAGCCATGACAAATACTTTTCAAGGACCACTTGGTAAATGGACATGAAGATTTCAAAAACGATAATTTAAAATCAATTAAAATTGTAAAATCAATTTTTAAACGAAATGGTAAAATAAAAACAAATACATAAAAAGTCATAATAACAAATATAAAATTTAAGCTAATAATATATCTAATGATTATTTAAAAGTATTAAATTACCTGTTTCGGCTCTATTCTTTGAGTTATTTTCACAGCGGCGGAACAGACAAAATCCAAGTTATATATTTTTTGATATTAAAAAATTCGAGCGTCCTCCAATATAAAAAAAATGAAATAGAGAATATACGTAAATAAGCCTGTTTGTATATTTGCATATATTATTTATTTTCTATCGTATTTGCGGAATCTTTTTTCCTTTAGTGTTTTTCAAAATCCCCTAAAACATAAGCGTGAAGCAATTTGATTTGCATGACAGATGACTATTTAATATGATTGCAAAGGTTAGGCTGGTGTAACTCTCGCAATGGATCTTTTTAAAACAGCGAAAACTGTACCTTTATAAATATATTTGATCATGAAATAACTAAATTATATATAATATTATCTATGGTTGCCATTACATTAAAATTCTCGCTTCAGCGGCTAGGGGGGACACACCCCAGACCGGCTAGCTGACGCTTCCTGTCGTTTTTGTGTTGCCACACGGCGCAGTTACAGCGCTTTGCACCCTAACAAACGCCGAGAAATTGGCAGACCATCCCTGCTCCCTCGGCTAAATCCTATATACGCGCCTGATATTATGACCAAACATTAACATGAGGAAAGAGAAAAGCGAAACGACAGGGAAAAAAAGGAGGAAAAAACAATAATGAGTTTAGCCAAAAATAATTAGCAAATCGATCAAAAAGTTTTATTTATCACCAGCAGCGATCATTTTAATAAACAATTGAGGATAATTTTTAAAAACAAAGTAGTCCGTGTCAGCCCAACGGCTGACAAATAATAGTAATATAGCAACAATTAGCAGCAGAAAAAATTTAACTTTTAAAATTTATAGGGCCTCCTCCGGTAAAAATGTGTTGTCCAGAATAAAAATGTCCGTGTTATTTTTTTAAACTCAGATTCATTTGCTAATTTTATCAAAATTCAATCCTTCTATTGATAAATCCCTGAATTATAAGCTTTGCAATGATATCTCACTTAATTCACTTTGTTTAGTAGTTACCAAGGATGATCCCTTTTGGTAAAAACGATTTGTCAAGCATACAGATGTCCATAATATTTTTTTAAAGGTTTTAACCTCCTTATGAGACTCTGAACTGTAAGCTTAAGCTGTAAGCTGTAAACTGTAAACTGAGCTGAAATCGGTTCTATTGATATAAAGTTAGATAATAAATAAAAAATTAGACTAATTGGACTTTATAGAAAACCGTAAACTAAAAAAATAGATGAGTTTGTTATTTTTGAAATATTACGTAAAATTACAGAAAATATTTAAAGTTCTGTTATTATTACGGGCGACTTCAATTTACCAGGTTGTGACTGGTATAATTTTAAGTTGAAATCTAATAATTAAAATGAAGAAGAGTGGATAAATTTTTTTGACGAACTTACGTTAACTCATATTTTCAAGAAACCTACTAGGAACAATAACTTTTTAGATCTACTTTTGACCAACGATACTGAATTTTTGGAAGACATAAAAATTTTGCCAGGTTTCTTTTTATCTGATCATTAAATTTTCAATCAATTGTGAACTTTTTAAAATCTCATCTAAAACGGTCGGTTAAGTTTGTTCCAGATTTTTCCAATGCTGATTACGAAATGTTGTTTTTTTTTGTCAGCAATCAACTGGGTTAATCTTTTTCAAACTGTTCAAGGATTGAGGAATTGTTGTGGCAGTGTTTTAAAAATATAATTGACGAGGGAAAAAAATCATGTACCTTTCAAATAAGTAAAACTAACTTACAAATTTATAAAATATACATCTAAATTTAAAAAGCTACAAAACAAAAAAAAAGTTTGGCGGGAATATAAGATAGGCCTTAAACAGACTTAATTTAATTGGTCCGCTCATGTCTCGAGGTTCAGTACAAACTTTCTAGCTCAGCCTGATGTAATTCAACCATAGTCACCAGTGAATTGTTAACTTGTATTTTAAAAAAAATGCATTTTTGTTCCAAATTGAGCAATTTTATAAATAATTGGCAAACTATGGGAGTTAAACAGTTTAATATTAAACTGTTTTTGCTAAAAAATTTTTATTGGATTTATTGTTAAATATACTACTTAATTATTCAAATCATTAAGAAAAATAGATTGTATGTTTCATTTGTTGTAGCTAAATATTTCCGTAACACCAATTTATGGGGAAGAATTTCCACCGTGGAAGATTTATTCTCGAGGGAAAAATTTTCGCGACAAAATTTTTCCGTTTTTTTCGTTTTACTCATATAACTGCAAACGCTGGCAAAATAGTACACAAGCGTAAACATTCCTGGAAACAAAAATTTTGTTTTTTTTTTGGTTTTGTGTAAAATTGTTTGTAATAAGTAAATAATATTATTATAATAAAGATTTAAACAAAGTTTTCGATTTTCTTTGTAAATTATTATTTTTTAAATGCTTATTAGTGATGTTCCTACCTTCCAATATAAAGCTCCGGAACTCCGGCCATATAAAGCGAAGAAATCTTCGGAGCTCCGATGCTCCGCCCCTTAAATAAGCAACTTGAGGCTTTAGCTTAAAATGCATTTTAAATTACTCTATTTCTGTTTGTAGGAATATTTTTACTGATTAAAATAAGTTTTGGAAAAAAATTAATTTGGAAAAAAATTTTGACAAAATAATATATTGCACCACTCTTTAATCATTCATGTAATTAGTACACAAAAAGGTCTGGAGGTCCGGAGCTTCAGACCTTCGGAATAATTGCAATTTTTAACGCACAGTCAGCCAACGTATCATTTCGACTTATTCTGTCGTATATTTTTATTAATAAAATGATCTGAGTGCTAATTTTTCGAGTGAGAAAACCTATGTTTTATTAAGTTTGCAAAAAAAAACAGTATTTAATTAGTATTTTATAAATGTTTTAGTATTCGAATACTCCAAAATATTTGATACTTTTTAAAAACTTGAATACAATACCAATAAAATACCGACCTTTTCAAAATAGTATCGATACTTTTAAAAAAATACTCACTCTTAAAAAACTAGTATTTATTTAGTATTTAAATACTAATTAAATATATTTTTAACCCCTACCCAATACATAAATTCAAGAAATACCTTGTGGTTTTTTGTAACCTTTTTAAAAACCATTGGTTTTAATGAAATCAACTGAATTTCAAAAAAAAAAATTTCAGAAAATACTTTAAAAAATATTTTACTTTAAACTATTAAAATTTATAAAAATATTTTTGTAAAATCAAGAAAAAGCACAGTTTAAGCAAAAAACAAAAGAAAAAATATCTTTAATTTGGCTTGCCAGCAGTACAAAGTTGTTGCATGCAGCAACTCGCCTTATCCGCTATCCGCTATCCGCTATCTGCAATTTGTCCCGGTGTGAACTGACTATCCGCTATCTGCTATCTGCTATCCGCTATCTGCGGTTATTTTACTCTGGTATGAACGGTTATCCGCTATCCGAGGTAATTCCGGTGTGAACTGACTATCCGCTATCTGCTATCTGCTATCCGCTATCCGCCCCCCGTCCGTTTTCCGTCGGCGTGAAGTGGTCTTTAAGATATTTAAAAATTACGGAGGTTGAGGTTTCTATGTTACTCCGAAAATCCAAGATTCCTTCCTCCGTCCCGAGCCTCAATTGGTCAGTTCCAATTATTTTCTTATTTTAATTTTTATTTTTTAATTTAATAATCTAAATATAAATTATATTTTTTTTCCAACCCCGCCCATATTTTTTTTTTCATTGTCCCCCCCCTCTTTTTTTCTTCCTTTTTTTTTTTTTTCATATTTTTTATTGTCGTAGCGTGTTGTTGTTGTTCTACTGCTGTTACTCAACAAGAGGTTTTTTTTTTTTCTTTTTTTTTCATATTTTTTTTTATCAATATCTCTTTTTTGCATATATAAACAAAAAAAGTACTCTTAAAAATTTTTCAATTTTTGTAGCATATGCATAACTTTAGCTGAAATTGGTGTTTTTCTTAAAAAAAAAGGTTTGTTTAAATTATTATTAATTTTTTTTGTAATGTTGTAAAATCAAATTTTAATAAATTTCTTTTCACAGTGGTTCGGAAACTTTACTGGAGATGGTGAAGTCGTGCAAAGGCGTCGATGAAATCATAAAGCAGCCATTTCTACTTTTTTTGTTGGCGCCTCCAGAAACCCGAACAGATGTGGTGCGGAGGAGTAGTCCCCTTCTTCTTCGTAATCATCTGTTAAAAAATAATAATAATAAACAAATGATTGTTGTCTGCTCTTCTTATTCTTTTCTTCGGTTTTTTTTGTTCTTTTATCCTCCACCCCCCTTGCCTTCTTGTTATTTTTCTTGTTCTCATATATTTTTGTGGGGGTACAAAGAGAGATATTTAAAAAAAAAGCTAAAAAAAAAAATTTTTTGGGTTGTTAAATTTGAAAATGTGTTGACGCGCCTAACGCGTGCTTTAAAAGAAAAAACTAAAATAGAATAACTATTTTAATCGATTATTTTAAAAGTTCGATTTTAAATAAGAAAACGATTGAGTTTTTAAAACACATTTTCACTGGTTGAACAAAAATTTTAAAACATTTTTGTGTTTTTTTTTTAATTTTGAAAATTTTCTTAATTTTTCTTGCTCAATAAAAACATTTTAAGATATCGCAATTAAAAAATCACGGTATTCTTAATAAATAAACTTTCTAATAGGAAAATAAATTGTTTCAAACCTTGCAGAACAGTTAGGATAGTTTAAAGGTGCGGTACCGAGTTAAACTTTTTGTTTTCAGTTTTGATGTTTTTTTTTGTAAAAACCCCTGCCCCCACCCCAATAGCCCACAAAATTTTTTTCATCAAAATATCTTTGGTGGTTCAGGAGAAAAGGCCCTCAAAAATCGCATTTTTTTAAAATTTTGTACTTAAAAGATTTCTCAATAAGTATAAAATTTTAAGTTTTAAAAACTTCACGAAAAGAAAGTGGCTGGATATTTTTTACATTAATTTGATACTTTGATGGTTAAGATTGGAGCAGTATTTTTCGAGATATTGCGTTTCGGTAACAAAAACCCGCGATTTTTTTCGCTAAAATTAGGAATAGTCGGCAAAAATATTGGGCTAACTAAAACTTAATCAAATACCTGCCGTTGTTTGGTCTTTTTAACAAAAAAATCGAGGGTTTTTTTTACGGGAAACGCAATATCTCGACAAATACTGCATCAATCTTAACAATCAAGGCATCAAATTAAAGTAAAAATGACCTGCTTTTTTCAGTAAAAATTTTATAACTTAAAAATATATATTTATTGAGAAATTTTTCAAGTACAGAATTAAAAAAAACACACTATTTTTGGGGGTAATATCTCCTGAACCCATAAAAATAATATAGCAAAAAAAATTTTACGGCTTATTTAGGGCAGAGTTAACGTTTTTACAAAAAATCATCAAAATCGAAGACAAAAAGTTTGACTCGGTAAAAACAGAAAACAGTTGTTTTAAATTAAAAGAACCCGACTTGTTGTTGTGTTTGAAAATTACCAAAATTATTAATAAAATACAAAAGCTAAAAAGAATTTTGAAAGAAAACTAAAGCACTCTGTTAAACAAACGATTGTGACTGGAAAAAATTTTGAAGTGGCCATATCTCGAGTAACGGGACGGCTGATTTATGGTCAAAAATATGCATACCGTTAGAAAAATATTCTTGTATGAAAATTCCATAGTCTCATATGTTTTTAAACAAACTTAAGTAATTAATTCATACGCAAGTTGAATAGGCGAATTTCATATACTTATATCAAATTGGAAAAATTTTAAACTTGATGTATTGCAAGATCAAATTACTGAACTGTAGGATTTTTTCACAATAAAATTTAATACTATAAAAAAATTAATAATGATTCATCAAAAAAAATCTTCAGTTTAAAAAGCATATATTATGTAAAGAACGCTAGAGTAATCGTGAAAATTATGACTATGAAAAAGTTATTTTGGTTTGTCTACTAATTATAATAAATGTTGAAAAATATTTTAAAATGTATTTTTGTAAAATTGTTAAATTTTCAAAAGCAGTTGTTAAAAATATTGTCAGTAGTTATTTTTAATGTTTATATATCGTATTTTGTTAGTATACTTATTTGTTGCTATAATTGGTTGTGAATTGTTTGTGGTTAAAAAAACGGTTATTATGAAAAAACGGGTTAAGCTTGTATCAGATTTTAAGTAAATTGTTTTTAATGTTTGATATATTGTATTTTGTTAGTATACTTATTTGTTGCTATAATTGGTTGTGAATTGTTTCTGATTAAAAAAAGGTTATTATGAAAAAACGGGTTAAGCTTGTATCACATTTTAAGTAAATCATATCAGTAATCAAAACGGGATAAATGTATTATGTTTTTTTTAATTTGAAACAAATGTTATTTGTTATTTTTATTCCTTGGTTGTTTTTTCATTGAAACATATTGATGTTATCAGGGACGTACCCAAGGTTTCATTTGGGGGGGGGCGGATTGTAGTACTCTCTAAAAGTTGTTAATGGTTTTATTTGGTGTTTTCATTAAGTAATTAAACAAAAAAGCCCCAGGAATAAAGTTTCATAAAAAATAATTAACTAAATAATGAGTTTTCTTCAAAAGAACTGTTTCTTTAATGATTTTTTAATAAACTTTATTTGTGGGGCTTTTAAACTATTAACAACTTTTAGAGAGTACAAAACAAATTTCGGGGGGTGGGGGTACTCCTCCCCCCCCCCCGAAATTTTGGGGAAGGGGGGCGCCCCTTCATTTTTGAAAACGTTAAAAAAGCAGGGATAAACGTAGATAAAGCTGGTTGTCGCCCCGCCCCCCTCCCCCACACCTCCCCTGGTTACGTCGCTGGATGTTATTATTTTATTATAAATTATAAAGACGCTTATAAAGATTGTTTTAGTAAAGATTTAAAATATGACCAATACGCAAGAAAAAAGCACCAAAACAAAATCAACATTCTAAAAATAAGAAAAACAAGTTCATAAAAAACCAGTAATTAATTCATAACTGTAGGACGTGAATTTCATACCTGTGAATGTAAATTAATTATTGGTTAACAATGAAAAAATTCATTATTCAAATATAGACTCACTTGCTTAAATATAAGTATATACTTACTAGTACAAAAAACCAGAAATTACTTTACCGCTTCCTTTTTTCAAAAACAAATTAGTAGAAAACAATTAATTAATTGCTTACAAATAATTAACTCTGTTTAGAGATTACTTTCGTTTGACCAACAAAGTAGAGTAACTTGATAAACCAAAATTTTGAAATTCGTTTTTTGGGATTAAATACCTCAACTTACAATAATTTATCAAAAAGACAGAACACACCGCAAACCAGGCTCACTTTATGCATAATAAGAAATTGAACTTTCATTTTAATTTTTAACTAAACAGTAAAAACTTATGTATTTTAATGTTTGTTATTTTTTGGTTTGAATTTAATCTCAGAAAAAAAACATAGAAACGAAAAAAACGTGGAAATATTTAATAATAGGACGCGTTGCATGCGTCGTCGCAGTTATTTACAAATTAAGCCCGGCTATTGTATTCGGAAACACACACCCGAATACGGGACGGTATAAAATAAAGGTACGGGGTCTTTAGAGCCACAAGCAGGGAACTTGGAGCCATGAGAAATTTTTGGGAACTTGGAGCCACGAGCAATGGGAACTTGGAGCCTTAAAGAAAAAATTGGTTTGGGTTTGGATTTAGGTTTCGCTTAGGCTTAGATAAACGTTTTAGCGATTTTTATTTTCGGCTCCAAGTTCCCTACTTACGGCTCCAAGTTCCCCACTTACGGTTCCAAGTTACCTATTTTTGGCTCCAAGTTCCAGCTCCAAGTTCCCAAGGCTCCATCGACCCTAAATCAAAATAAATTTTTTCGGTAATACGGACGGACGGATGGTAATAAATTTTTTCACGGTACGGGATGTTCCTGTAAAATATGGGAAAATCGTAAAAATATTTAAATTCTTTATTACCTTATACAAAAAGATTATAAACTTTTAACGCACTTGCGGGAAAAATCGGGAAAATTAATGGCTGAATAAATTTTCTTTCTATAAAAAACGTTTTAACTAGTTGAAATAACTAGTGTTTTTTACCTAACTAACTAGTTAACTAGTAAGTTAATTGGTAAAAAATTTAAATTAGTAAGTTAACTAGTAAGTTAATTGCTCATAATTATCAACTAGTAAGTTAACTGGCCCAAAAATGCACTAGTTAACTAGTTATCTATGTAGTAACTAGTAAGTGAACTAGCACAACTATAACAGTATTTTCTGGCATTAAGTTTTTAGACTTATTGTAGCTTTAATACTATTCCATTTAATATAAGGATTTTTTTTGAAACTTTGTTTAGGCTTTTGCTAGTATTTCCGCCTTTTAAACTATTGGATCCAATTTCATTTTTAAAAAAAAGAAAAAGTAAACAAAAAAATTTACAGAAAATTTTTAAACTTAATAATATCAATACAATCGTTTTAATATCCAAAAATTAAAGATATATAATTAAAAAATATATATTGTACAAGATTTTTGTTTCTGTTGCGATGAAGAACGTCAGGCGTTAGTGTACTGGGACTGGTGATTACAATTTCAAGTCTTGTATTGCCTATATTGTAAAACAATTTACAATATTAATTTTTAAAAAATATTTTATTAAAACTGGTATCTTCTAACAACATCCCCACCCTTTTCTTCCTATTAGTACTAAAGCACTTTAACCTTAGCTTTTGCCAAACTGACAAAGATGGGCATGTTCGTAAATTAAAAAAAATCCCTTTTTTAAGGTAATTCTTAGCATTGCCCTGTTAAGTTTACAGTAAAAAAACTTAACATTAAAGATTCTTTGACGTTTATTGCATCGGATTTTAGTTTTTTTCTTAAAAATACTAATTTTAGGATTTATTTTACAGTTTTAAAGTTGATCTTGTTCTGCGTATTGCAGTTTTTACCTTAAATGTACACAGTTATCAAAAATGGTTAACTATCAAGAATATTTTTTTATCTAAAGCAAAAAAAAATTAACCAACACTTTTTTTGTTAAAAGAACCGCGCTTACTGCATAATAAACTTTACAAAATGCCCATATGAAATAGTAAAAATGAGGTTATTTTAATATTAAGCACTTAAAAACTCAAAATACTTCAAAAAACCAAAAAAACACCAGTCCTTTCTAATGCTTAAATAAAAATAGGAAAAACAAAAAAGTAAAACCATAAAGTAATACTCGCAGCACTTTGAAATCAAAAGTCGTAATCACATTAAAAAAAATTATTGTTCAAATAACTCACTTTATGTTATTTTTAGAGTAAAAAATAGCATACTCCAATCTAAGTGTTGAGTATAGTTTTGGCAGCCAGTGGGGGGGTTGGGTAATTGGTTACCTGGGGATAAATTGCATCTTTAATTCTGGTAAGGAGGTCCTAGGGAGTCCTTATGTACTCGCTGATTTTCTAAGGGTTAGACCCGGAATGGGAAATTTTAAAATCTAGAAGATCGGGGTGAAAATTTTAAAGGGGCTCAGAATAAAAAATTTTGAAATGTTTGGAAAAAAACTCAAGTTTTTGTGGAAAGGGGGGGGGGGTCCAAAATTTTGTGGTTAAGGAGGAAGAGGTGGACTTCAGCCTACCTTCCCCTTTCACTGATATAAATCTTATTAAATAATTATGTTTTTGGTTTGGTGGGTGAGAACAATTTTAATTTTTTGATGATTTGTCATTTTCTTGACAAAAACTAACGTTTTGCCGGGCCCATACCTTTTGCCGAGCTTTCGCCATCTAATTTTAGTTTAGCCACACCTTAACTTTATTAATAAGCCCAAAAAACCCTTAAGTACTAAAGCACTTTAGCCTTAGCTTTAGTACTAATGACACCCATACCCCAGATTAATTTTATTTTAATTAATTTTGCTTTTTAAATTATTTTGATTGTTGCAGAATGGCTCTTAATGGGAGGTTAGGATTTTTTTTGCTCTTCACGGCATTACTGAGTGAAGTTACTTAATATGTAATTTAGTAAGGAAAATAAGTGTCATACAAGTACCCCAGTACCTAATGTGTAACTTAGCAAAAATTTATTACAAGCATATACAACAATAAAATTCAGGTGAGGCGACAATTTAGCATCTACGTGTAAAAAATCAGCTCAGAATATTCAGCACAGGAAAAATTTTTTGGGAAACCCCCCCCCAAAAAAAAAAAACGAAAGTCAAAAAAAGTTACGCTAATTAACCTTATTAGTATGAAATTTAGGTATGTTTAGCTAATTTTTTTAGGTTTTTAGTATCAGAAAAATATGGGTAATATTTTAGTCATATAAAATGTTTTGATTTTGAAGAGGCTAAAGAGCTATTTATGGTTTTGTTGATTCTAGATGACGCCATCAACAACGGTTAACCGCGCAGTGACTTAACCTATTATGGGTGGCACGGAAGCGCCCAGGGGCGATTTAGCCCCGCGGCGCCATGCCAACCATAATTAGAGAACGTGGGTAAGTTTTGAAAATCATGTTGATCTCCTTTTTCTTCTTCTTCTTCTTCTTATTAATATTATTCTGACGCTCAATTCTTAAAAGTGAAATTCCTCACCGATTGATCAAAAATAAACATGGGCTCATTAAAAAGAAGAAAGAATTATTTAACTTTTTTAGGAGCCACTTTTTTCACTTAGGTCCTTGTTACGATTTATTAATCAAAATAATAAATTTAAAAATAGCAAAATAAAACCTCCTAACCGCACAATAACAGCCTTTTGGCAACAATAAGAATTGTACAGAGCAGACAGTAGACAACTCATCATAAAAACCGCACAATAACAGCAGACGGCTGTGTTTGGTTGCTATTGGTGGCCTTGAAAAATGCTCTAAGAATAGAGCAGGAAAAAGGGGCGATTTTTCCCCGGGCATGTGTTTAGACAGAAAAGATGTGGAATAGTCTGAGATGGACATTATGTGCACCATAAGCAATTTGTATTTGATTTGGCCAACTATATCTTGTTTTAATTTTAACTTATTTTAAGAAAAACAATTATCATAATTTTTGTATTAATTTAATTGTTTTGTATATATAATAATACGTTATTTATTTAAGCTTAATCCTTAACACCATATTCACTTCTCAAAATATTTCTCATTTTTTAAAAAATTTTTCTCACACATTAAATACATATTTTTTTGCACACGTTAAATATAGTTATAATTTTATAAATAATAAATTTGACAGGCTGGTGAGAAACGAGCAAGAACAGAACAATATGAGGCTTCTAACAACGATCCGATAAGCAGGGATGAATTTCACAAAGTCCAAATGGAGTTGCAAGAACTCAAAAACAGAGCGGAAAAACAAGAAGCGCACAGCCGGAAATTCAACCAACGACTGTTTGGCTTCAAAAAAGAACTTATTGGAGTTGGATATACTAACTTAAAAAGAGCCGTTTTTGAGATGCTTACTGAAGGTATGGACTTTGGAGCAGACAAAGCCTACCGGATTATCCATGCAATCAAAGATATTCACTGGCTTGGAAACAGCTGCATCATTGTTTCATTTGGTTCTATGGAGCACGTTAAGGACATAAAATCCAAAAGGTCAAATTTAAAAAATTATTTACCATGCGGACAAGCGATAGGGTTACGAAACGATTACACACACAGTCAAAGTCGTCAAAACATGCATACTAGGAAAGTTTTGGACGAAATTAGGAAAGCTTGCCCCAGGGCTAAGATTAATTTATACGATTACGACAAGATTAAGGTTGACGGAAATGTTGTAAAAGCCATTGACTGGACTGATCAGGATACTCAGACTCTGATTGCAAAACATTTTAATATAACATCCGGGGCTAATAACCAACCGCTTAATAGTTCTACATCCCAAACAAATCAACAAACCGCGGGCACTTCTGGTGTCACTAGCTTTTCACAAAACGCAAATTCTCTTGGTCAAAATCCTAACACTAATAGTCATTCAGGGTTCCGCCCATTAAACTAAACGTTTTGCAATTAGAGTTTGGGTAGTTCTAATTAATAGCAATTAAATATATTTACTAATTACAATTTATGCTATCAATACACAGTTTCTAAACAAACTTCAACAGTTAAACATAATTTTATTGTCACATCGTTTTTTTCAAATTATTATATTTTTTATTTTAAGTTTTCTTTTATTTTTCTAATAATAATTTTTTATAATATTTAGCATTATTGTAGCTGTTATTGCATCTTATACTTTTACTTTATATAATCTCACTCTAAACTAAATTTAATATTTTTTATTTCATGTTTCACCAGTATTAATAATTTTTAAATCTAATTTTTTCAACAGTGTGAATAATTTTAAAGTCATTTTTACTAATATTAATTTTCCTTCTATATTTAATTATTTACAAAGGCATACATATTATTTATTGTTAAAATGTGTATTGTTTAATTTTACATTCATAAAACATTGTTGAAACTTAATTTGATCACATAGTATCCTTTTTTTAAAAATTTTTTTCAAATTGGATTCATAATGCTGTATAAACAATTTTATAACCCCTGTCATTAATACTGTTTATATCTTGTTTCTGATCTGCACAAAAACTAGTCAGCAATACTTTATTGTAAATTTAGTATTCATTAGTTATTAATCCAATATTTATTTTTGCTCTTCACTCACTTTTTTCATAATCTATATTAAACAGCAAAACCGCCTAATTTGGTTTGCGTTAAAAATTTAACCTAAAAAGGTGTTTTACTCAAAAACTTTGTTTTATACCCTTATGTGGGTCCTTTAAAAACCATTTTTAATATGTCAAAAAGTTCTTTAAATTGCCACGGTCCCCTGCAAAGTGGCGTAGACAAGTCAGGGCCCACTACCTGCACTGTGCAAGCCAAGTTAGGCGGTGTAGGTAGTAATAATGCTTCTAACTGGCAAGCTGATACCACTGGCGTGCAGAGTGGTACAGCTGACAATAATACTATGAATTCCACTGTTACTACTATTAGCAATAAAAAGGATAAGTTTTTTTCAGTAGATCCATTAAAACAAACAGAAATTATTAGTACTAACTATTCTTTACATAATTTTAAAACTACAAAATGTATTTCTAATAGATGTATCACTTGTAACTATATTATTGAAGAAAATTCCACTATCAATTATACTACTGAGCGAAAAATCTTTTTAAATTTAAAAGAAAACGTTCACTGCAACACTTCATCTCTTATATATGTTATAACTTGTGATAAATGTGGTATGCAATATGTTGGTGAAACATTACGTAAATTAAAGGACAGATTTAATGAGCACCGTAGAGATATTAAAAATAACAAAAAAGATACCTTTTTAGTTAAACATTTTAATCAAGTGGATCACTCCATTGAAGATTTGAAAGTTCAAATTTTAGAAAAAATTAACAATACAAGTAAATCCGAATTAACTGATAGAGAAGATTTTTGGATTAAGGTTCTTAATACCGCGTATCCATTTGGTATGAATGATAAAATCAAAGGATATGGAATAATTTCAAATCATAAGGATCCTCGTGAATTTAAAAATCATCCATATTTTCGTGTTAATTTTCCTAATAATAATATAAGATACCGTAAAAACAAGCATAGAAGAAATAAAAAATTGGATCTCAATCTTGTTAATAAAACGCTTACCTTTTTTGAAACATACAAATGTAATCCTCGAGATGTATATCAAAATTTAATTAATTTTTCTTTAAAAAATTTTAAAATACTTTTAGATAAACTTCCACATCATTCGATACACATTTCAATTAAGCTAGCAATATACGGTTTAGCAGCTTTTAGGTTTAGTATTTATAATAAAGTTAATAATTTTAAAACACAAAAAATAATGTACATAACTACTAAATATTGTAATAAAGGAATGGATTATATTAAATTTCATAATTTGTTTAATGACATTTCTTTACTTAAGCTTTTACCAGTACCATTAGGTAAAAATGATAAAATTAAAATAGCCTATACATATAATCCTAATATCGGTCATTTTATTTGTAATTACAAATCTTTACTTCATAAACTTGATTTAAAAACTCTATACTTTACACTAAATTCGGAATGTGACTGCAAACACTCATCTTTTTGTGATAAACTCATAGGACATATAATTACGGGTGATCTCAATGTTATAAATAATAATAAATTAAAAAACTTGATGGCTTTTGGAACTAAATTTAGATTACCTCAAAAGGTTAATTTTGAACAAGCTTTGATGTCTTCTAATAACAGTTTAGATATAATTGTATCTAAATTAGCTAAAAAATTTTCGCTACCTTATTCTGCGTTTGATAATTTTAAACTTCGGGCTAACGTTATTCTTAACAATCGCATAAAATTTTTTACATCAAAAACTCATTTTGTCGCTTATAATTATAATTTTCCATCTGAAAAAGAAATTAAAAAAATTTGTCATGAAATACATAAAAAATTCGTTATTTTACCTGTAGACAAAGCTAATAATAATTTCTCAATTGTATGCAAAAAATTTTATCTTCAAACAATGTCAAATGAGTTAGGTATACAATTCATTAACAACAAATGGAAAATTACTGGTAATGCTGTATATAATCCCGTTTTCGATCTTACAACTCAACAAATTATTGATCAACATAATAAAATCTCCACTGATTTTGGTACTAATATCAGTCCTGAAAACCAAGTTCTACCTACAATTTTTGCTATTCCTAAGTTACACAAAAATCCTCATTTATTTTATTTATTTTATTTTATTTTATTTATTTTTTTATATATTATTTTTTTTATTTTATTTATTTTATTTATTTGTTTTATTTGTTTTATTGCCGGAGCACATAAAGCTAGCAGCAAACCAGCGTCAGTACTTTTAAAAAAAGTTTTAACGTTCTT
>JASAMX010002974.1:0-31015 GCA_030248175.1 Microlaimidae sp. YZB2_3 | reverse complement strand
TATTCGTCGTTACTCTGACACAAAGAGTCACAATCATTATAAAATTAACGTGACTCTGACTCATTTTGTTTATATTAGTTGTGTGTTAATATATAAAAAGAGTCACAGTTACAAGTATTTTACGATGCATCTGACTCATTGTGTCACAGTAACGACGATATTTGGTTCACAGTACCTCAGTCAGTTTTAAATTCTTTATTTTAGCCTCAAATTACAGATCCAAGTCCTCTGTTTAAAGTTTTTCAACTCGTCTTTCACAGGCTAAAATCACTTTAATAATAATATTGTGATTCAAGGATTTAAAAAAATGCGAATACTTATAACAGCTCTTTTCTTGGTCTGCACCATTTATAATGTTTTTGGAACCCCAAAAATTTTGGGGGTCCATACCCGAAAAAAATTTTTATTGTGTAGGAACGATAAAAAATTGGCGGACATTTAATATATAACAATATGATCAATATTGTACACACTTCGAGCAGGAACCAAAAATAAAATTATAATTCCGACAGTGTATTAGCGCGGTCAAAATTTGGAGCAAAATCGCAAAAACCGCGCGTATTTAACGCATCATAAAAAAATTGAGCGAGCCGATTTCGCTCAAACAAAAAAAAACTCAGAAAAGTATGTTTTAATAGCATACCAAGCGGCATTTTTTATCTCGTACTAATAAAAAAGTTTTGTTTTTTTGGGACCAGGTTTTTTTCACCGCATCGGCTGTAGTGATGACGTCATCGAAAAACATTTTTTCCTAACCGTTTCAAAAGATAGCCAAGAGTCTAAGCTATGCTTCCATATATGTCCCTCACATATTCTAAACTCCGTTATGGATATATAACATTTCAAATTTCGAGTTTTGTCGCCAGTCCGCATCATTTTTGTATAGACTATAGTTTATAAAGAATAAGTGACAGCTTTAATTTTAGTCATAGGTTTAAAATTTGCTTTGGGTACATTTTAAATCACAAAACAGTGGTCGAAATATTTCACAACAAAATAAAAATGTGTAAAACATAATTGGTTTTTACATTTATTTTTTATAACTAAAAGCATTTGGCATAATTATTTATTCTTCTAATTTTATATATCCATTTAAATTCATAATTTTAGTGACTTTACGCACCAATTTAAAGCATTATAAAAATGTTTTTGTTATCCCAAAAATTTATATACAAAACAAACAAGTTACATGCAGGCTAAACAATAAATAAGTTAAAATAATCCTTAAATTACTTAAATATTTGACATTTTTCATTATTGTTGTCAGACAAATATTAAAATCCAGTTTTTTAGAAAATTAGATGAAATTATTCATTTTTGAAAATTTTTCCGGAAAATTTGACCAAAATTTAGATATGCAAGGTGCGTCCATAAAAAAAGTAATAAACAGACAGACTATAATTTATAATAAGTGGCAGACAAATTATAATATAATTATATAGATATACATAATTTTTATTCGGGTTTTATTTAGTGAATTTTTCATTCAGAGTGACAATCTATGGCAAAATTGAATCTTAACTAAGTTATTCTAACTGAACGAATTCAAAAATATATTTTTAATAAGTTAAAAAATATCTTATAGTCACAAGTGTTAGCTATACAAATTTAAGTTTAAAACAACAGGAAATAAAAATAATCGTAAACACAAGATTACTTTTTAGTAATATATTTTTAATGGATGTTTATTTTTTGCTTTAAAAATCAATTTATTTCAGTTCATCTTTTTTATTTAAAAAATGCATACTTTGGAAAGACAAATAGGTACCGTGCATATAAAGGTGCGATGCGGAGTCAAACTTTATGTCTTCGATTTTGATAATTTTTTGTGAAGACCTTATATATACCCTGCCCCCAATAGCCCACAAAATTTTTAAAAAAATTAAGTTACAAATTATACATTCAAAGAAAGCGACTACTTTTTGCTTTAATTTGATACCTTGATTGTTAAGATTGGTGATGTATTTGCGAGATATTGCGTTTCCTGTACAAAAAACCCTGAATTTTTTTGCTAAAAATACCAAACGATGGCAGTGATTTGATAAAGTGTGCCCAAAATTTTTGCTGTCACTTCGTATTTTTAGCGAAAAAATCGCTTGTTTTTTGTACGAGAAACACAATATCTTGACAAATACTGTAACAATTTCAACAATCAAGATATCAAATTAAAGTAGAAAGTAGCTACTTTCTTTGAGTGCATAATTTGCAACTTAAATCGTTATACCTATTTAGCAATCTTTCAAGTACAAAATTGTTGAAAAACGCCATTTTTGGGGGGTCATAGCTCCTGAACCATTGGAGATATTTTGTTTAAAAAATTTTTGTGGGCTATTGGAGGAAGGGGTACGGTTTTCACCAAAAATTATTAAAGGCGAAGATAAAAAGTTTGACTCCGCACCACACCTTTAAATAAAGTCAAACTGCTATTTAATGGTGTTATTTATCCTTGTTCAAACTAGTGAGATGTCTTATGTTATATATAATAAATGTTTCCCAACAAAATAATAATAAAATAGTTTTTCTAAGCCTATGTATGTAGTAGAAAGAAAAGAATTTTTTCGTGATTTCGACAACCTAAAACGTTGTTTAATAATTCACTTGACTCCAATGGACAATTACAATAACAAACAGTAAGTATTACCTAAGATTTGACTCTTGATTTCCGAACAAAAAAGCGTAATGCTCAAAGTCGTGAGCAACAACATCTCTGTCAGACTTTGTTGTTCTTGAGCCGTGTCCGCTTGAGAGACGTTTTTGAAATCCTCGAGTGGCCGCGGCAAATTCTTCCAAAGCAGTGGATTGCCGTTCAGGAACAGGGGATCTTAGATTTTTGAGCGGCGTCTTGTGAAAAAGTGGAAATTGTTCAGCAAAAACTTAAGAAGGATAAGCAGAAAACAGGCTTGTAAAAAGTTTTGCCACCACCGCCCGGGTAAACAGAATAAGCGACGGTTCTCAGCGCTTCGTCGCTAATAAGCAAACAAGACTTTAGATGAGTTTCGTTGTTTCAGTAGCTGATTTCGCGCGACCTCGACGAAGCAAATGTGACGTATGACGAGCTTTCCTGCGCTGTAAACAAATTAATCCGCGCTGGTTGTTGTTTTCATTTCCTATGTATATAACTTCTAGTCCACCTTCAATGCCTTACGTCAGGCAGTCAGGATATATCCGAGGAAAAACTTTTCGGGGAAAGAGCCGATACAACTATTTCAATTGAATTTAATTTAGAATTGCTTATGCATATAAAGTGATTTATGCCTTTTATTCCTTAAAATTTTTTGGTTGGATCTTATAATAACGGTGAAATTGTGATTTTAAATCTTATGGAGGCTTATGTTCGCCTACATAAAAATGTGGTTCCAATTAAATAAAACAATAGTTGATTATTAAATCAAAAACTGAAACTTACTATGTTTTGTAAAAATTGATATAACTTAACGTGCAAAATAATAAAGAAGTTTGCAGCTAATTTTCTTCCAATGAATAAATAGAAGTCAAATTGTGTATCCTGGCGAATGCCTTATTTTGGTGGAAATCTTTTAGTCTAGCTACTAGATATCCATTGCATTTCTGTCTTTTACTTTTTTTCTGCCTGTTTTCTACCTATTTTCTACCTTTTTTTCCTGTTTTCTACCTTATTTAATTGTTTACTTCACCTGCTATCTGTCTCTGTCTTAATTGCAATCTAACGGTCTGTTAAAAAAACTTTGAGGATTTCTACCATAATTTTTTAGCAATTTTAAACTTTAGCACCCTATTAAACCCACCAGCCTGACCTCTTTGATAAACGTTAAAAAATAGTTTTTTTTCTTTTCTGCTTCTGAGATTATTTTGTCCTTTTTTCTAATTTTAAATTGGATATTATTTTAATTTTGTCTGTATGCCCTTTCAAAAATTTATACAAGTTGTGGCTTCCTATACTGTTTCCTCCTTACTTTTTGTTAAAAAGTAAAATATCATGTAGAACAGAAAATTAACATGGTATATTTTCTTATTTATTAATTAAATATTAATATTTGTTTTCATTACAGATATATTTACTTTTTAATTTTATTAAGCTACAGCTGTATTCAATAGAGAAATTAAACCTAAGTAATTTTAATGAATTCCAGTATTGAATAGACTATTGAGCAACAAAGCAATTTAAAATTTTATGCTTTAAATAAATTAAATTAAAGCAAAAATGTTTGTTTATAAATGTTTATCAAATTACTTAATTATAAAAACACCTTGTAATTTCTTAACGGCATATTTTGTGAAAAGGCGATATTTTCAAAAAATTTTGCGTTCCAATTCTATTTTTAAACGTCATAATCACTCACTCTTGATTGGTGCTCTAATCTCCCCATATAATTTTACGATGTGATACAACCATATAAAATTTAACCATAATTAAATTATTTAGTTATTAATTTTGTTTGGTATATTGGCTTTTAATTTGTCACTAGAAAACTTAAAACTTTTAGAAAACTTCAGTAATTTATAGCCGCAAAAAAGGAAATTTAAAAAATTAAAAAAAGATTTGGATTGGACTTAGGTTTAGGTTTTAAAAGCGATTTCAAATTTTCGGCTCCAAATTTTCCGTGTTCAGTTTATTTTCTTTAAGAATTTTTCTGATTGAAATGCTGGTACTTGATATTTATTAAATTTAGGGCTGGCTCATACTTATGTAAAAAACGTCCTTTGGACAAAGTCCAAAGGACAAACACAGCGTATAAACGTATGCAAAAACGTTTTTACATAAGTATGAACATGAGTTCTTTCAGTGTGAATGTTATTAGCTTAAGAAAATACTTCGATATTGAAAAAATAATAAGATTTTCACTAAAGGTTTTTAGTGAAAATCCTAGTATTTTTTCAATATCGAAGTATTTTCTTAAGCTAATAACATTCACACTGAAAGAACACGGTACAAAAAGTTTTCTACTTAAAGTAGGTTTTGAGGTTTAGGGTCGATCGAGCCTTGGGAAGTTGGAGCCGAAAATAAAAGTTGCTAAAACCTATACCTAAGCCTAAACGAAACCTGAAAAAGTCCACAAATCTTTGACGGCTCCAAGTTCCCTATTTGCGGTTGGTTCTAAAGACCCTGTACCGATTTTGAAAATCTGTTAAAATACCAAATGTGTTGCTTTGATTTCTGGATTTGTTGATTGTTTTTATTTGTACTAAAAACTGGAATTATCTTACGAATAAACAATATGATCTAGATTAAAAAGCATTAAAAATCAATGAAAAATTTAGAAATTGTTGTATAGTTGTTGCGTACAACTTTTGCAATTGTTTGAATTTCGCAATTCTGTGACTTCAAAAAATTTAAATACGTATGACAATCAGTGGGTGAAAAAACGTTTACAGTAAAAAACTTATTATTACATAACGCAACGAAAAGTTATACGCAGAATAAGGTGGATTCACTGAACTAAAAGTCAGTTTTAATAAAAATGTTATAGTCACTAATTAGTACAATAAACATTTTTTTACTTACTTTACGCTCAAAATCATTTGGACTCTCTCTTCTTCGGAAAAAAGCTCATTACATTAAAATAAAATTTAAATTTTACCACATACATTAGTGTTCCATTCTCATGAAAACATGGGCTTACAATTTAGCAAATAAATGTTTCTTGAATCATTGACTGGCTTGCATTTTACCACTTTGCCAATTGAAGAACAATATCACATGACCACATTTTTACTCTGATTATTTTATTACATTATTTAACTGATAATTTTGTTTAAGCATGTTGAAAAAGAAAACATGTCATAAATTTGTGTAACACAATAGAACACAACCCAAATACAACTAAAGAACACGTTTTTTTACTATGTACATAATCACACTCACTTTGAAAATTACCTATATATTCCATGATAATTTTGGAATTAATGAATCATCGGTAGACGATATTTTAAGATGGATCTGTCTTTACGATGCATCTCATTATAGGTAAAATACTCGTAGGTAAGAACGGAGGCGTGGTTTAATTTTCGGCTTTTTTATAAACAAATTATTACTATGGGCTCATCTGTTTTTAATGAAAACTTAAAAAAATTAATTGTTAATATAAGATTATTATAACTTTGTTTTAGTGTAATAAATTCTACTGTATATGTATACATTTTATGACCAACGTTTGTATTTTTGTTTAAATTTTGTTATGTTATACGTTTAAAATCGATTTTGGTAAAGATTATTTAGTGGTAAGTTGACATTTAACTTAGCTGGGGAAATACTTACTGCCGTCTATTTTAACGGCGTAGTGTAAAGTGAATCATTTTAACTTGTTTCTGGCCAGTGGTCCCTAGGCGCAGAAGAACGCATGCGTGCTGTAAGGACTCGCGAAATTGCCAACTCATTTTGAATTTTACAACCTCAAGTAAAGTTGGAAGCGTGCCCATATATGATTAGGCTGATTAGTTGATTTAGAGGACAAAAAACAATTCTGAGCGATTATTGGAGTATACAAAAAGGTGGCTACAACTATTTTACACAGAACTGGCGTAATACACAAACACAAACAACTTAATCAAATTCTCATTTTTTTTTTGTTAACAAACTTAACCTTGTTATAAGAAATTAAATAACAGAAATCCGTAATAATGAAATTTATTTTGACCAAAGAATAAATTATGTGGTATTCTTCAAGGACACCCATTAAATAAAAAAAAATTTAAATAAAAATTGTGATTTGGTTATCATAAAGTTATGCATAAAGTTGTCACGATAAAACTTATGCCAAAAAAGTGAAATGGATAAGGTTCTTTCAGGAAAGTTTTTTTGCAGAGCGTTCAGTGGTAAACTAGTTGCAACACAGAGCTGAAATTACCTTTTTTATTTATATAAAATTTATTTTTGAACTAATTATAGAGTATTATTATTTTATTTTAAAAAATTCGAATGAATAAAATCGACTTATTGACAAAAAGCAGAAAACGAATGCTATTATATGATATTTTTATTTTGAATCTATATGAATTATTAAAAAAATAATAAAAAATATAAAATGCATTATTAAAATCAATATAAAATATTGCAAAAAATGTCTTTGACCGGAATCGATCTTACAAAGCAACAGCTTCTTAAAAGCGCCCTAACCAGGCGGCTTACGACGAAACCAGTTCTAAACGGAATATAAAAACAGACACCCCTAAATAATTGAAAAAGGCATGCACAACAAATTAAGGTTATTGTGCATATTATGAAGCATATGGCCCAATCGCACCCATCCGTGCATCGGTTTGCCATAAATAACCCCCCCCGGGGGAGTATATAACCCCCCCCGGGGGAGTATATAGACCCCCCCGGGGGAGTATATAAACCCCCCGGGGGAGTAAAAGAGCCCCCCCGGGCGGGTGTAGACACCCCCCCGGGGGGATTTTGGCCCCCCCCGGGGAGTATATAGACCCCCCCGGGGGGGTTTATTTATGGCAAACCGATGCACGTATGGGTGCGATTTTTTGTATTGAGTGGTACATTCTTCTCCTTTATTTTTCCTTAAAAATCAAAAAGATATTATGGCCTTCTAAAAATCATAAATTTCCACACAAATAAACTATCTGGAGCTTTAAATTTTACCCAATTGAATTAAATCTACCTCACCCACCGCAATTTTGGAAAAATTCACCCCCATTTTTTACGTAAAATTATATATTATTTCATAGATGCGCTTATTTTTAATTTTTTACACGAAAATAGCATTACTTTAAAAAATTACACTGTGATATTGGCAAAAGTTGAGAGACATAGTTATTAGAAATTTGTTTTTGTGTTGACAAATGGGGAAACATGTTTGCAAGTAAGAAAACACTTAAAAAAGAGCATTTTTTAGCTGCGATATTTGGCAATTTTGTAGTAAGATTTTAACTTTGAAAATATGTTTTTCTAACAAAATAACCTGGAAATTCGAAAAAAAAAACTTTTAAGGCTTATTTTTTTGAAAAGTTTTTAATTTAGAGGTTTGCTGCTGCCAGCATACGGGCTTGAATTGCTTTCAAATTTTAAATTCGCGATATGTCAAAATTCGTCATATGTGATACATTTTTTATTCTCAATGGTTTTGAAACAAAATTTTGAAAAAATTTTCGGCATTCGTGGTTGGCCCCCCTAGCTCCCGGGGGGTCAACCCCAAAAAAAATTTTAGGTAAAAAGTAAGAAATAAAATTTGGCGGACATTTAATATATAACAATATGATCAATAACGTACAATTAGCGTGTAATTAGCGTGTAACGTATAATTAGCGTGGCAAAAATTCGCGAAAAATGGCGAAAGCCGCGCGCATTCAACGCATTATAAAAAAAATTTGAGCAAACCGATTTCGCTCAAACTTTCAGGAAAAACTCAGAAAAATATGTTTTACCAGAATACCGAGCGGCGTTTTTTATCTCTTACTAATAAAAAAGTTTTGTTTTTTTATACAAGGTTTTTTCACCGCATCGGCTGTAGTGATGACGTTATTATCGAAAAACATTTTTCCTTACCTTTTCAAAAGATAGCCAAGAGTCTAAGCTATGTTCCCATATATGTCCCGCACGAATTCTAACTTCCGTTATAAATATATAACATTTCAAAGTTCGAGTTTTGTCGCTAGTCCGCATCATTTTGTATAGACTATAGTGTACAATGTTGGGTTAAACGCTGCAATTAAAATCCAAAGTACAATTATCAGACATTCTGAATCGAAAAACGAAAATTCAGTCAATTTAAAGTTATAAATACTTAAACATAGTATTCATTTAGTCCGATTACTTTTTAGTAGTAAAATGTGTTCGCAATTGTAAACGGGAAGTCAACTCTGTTTGAATAAAATAAAATTCCACTGATATTTTAGGTTTTTACTAGTGCCTTGCCTACTGTATTATGCTTCTATAGAATAGACCGTCCAACACTGAAAATAAACACCAACAGTTTCTTATATCATGCTTTGAAGTTCCAAGCTATTTTTTACCCTGTTGTAACGTGGAGATTTTAAGGTTTTTGGTGTTTTCGTGTGTATTCCTGTATGATAGTAAAAGCTTTGAATATGTTCACTTTTAATTTTCTAATATCATCCATATAGTCTTCATGAAAATGTGCGCACTGTAATTTATTTAAAAATTATAACAGTCAGATTAAAAACGGAATGTGAAATTAAAGAAATAATAAATTAAAATAAATTTAAGAAACAAGATAAAAAAGAATTGTAATGAAAACTTTGGTCATCAAAAAATTAGATAGTTTTAAAGAAGCACTGTCACTAATCAAATTCATATATCGCCAAAACCACATTAATTCTTTAACTCCAAACTAAACGAGCTTAAATTTTCAAATGTCGTTGCTTTGTAGCGGAGCACTCCAAATATCAAATTTAAATTAGGTAGCTTTGGTATTAAAGAAGCACTCCGATTCGGGTGATATAGGAATTTGATTTGTGACAGTGCTCTTTTAATGATCCAGGTAAATTTCCTGATCACCGTGGTTTAGTGGCCTTAGTAAAACAGTATTTAAAACGGCATAATCTTAAGATTTTCAATCAAATACAAGATTGTGGTCAAACTTCTTTCGTATGCGTTACATTTCCACGGCTGATTTTATTATTGTAGCTTTTTTAAAGGAAAATGATTAAATGATTAATTAAATTACCGTTGTTTATGGCACAAAGTAAATCACTGCACGCATCAATGAGAGAAATATAATCAATTATTTTTTAAAAAAAACGTACATCTTCTTTTATTTAGCGCTCAAAATTTTTATGAATTTTTCAAACCTTTTGACGATCATGGAATATGTTGAAACTAAGCACACTCCAAAATATGTTTAGAATTTGTTTAATTAAGCACGAAATTTGTGTTTTTATGCGGATTTTGCGTTCCCGTGCGTTCCCAGTTTGATGGAAATCATCATAATTAATGAAATATTTGAATTTTCACTATACATTTTTTTAAATTACCAAATGATCTTCATTCAATTATAAAATTTTTTGAAGTACGCAATCACGATTTTAACAGGTGCGAGACCCTTGACCATTTTATTGAAATTGCATAATAAGCATTTTTAAACTAAAAAAAACAAGTCGTAATTGACAAAAGACTGCGCAATTAGTGATTGATGGTCTCTTCAGGTCACTTAGAACAAAAGAAACACTTCAAAAATGCAAATAAAAAACTACAAACAACTGAGCGTGGTACAATAAATGAAAGAAAATATTGGCCCTTGTATACTTTTTTAGTACACACAAAAGAAAGCTGAGTTTTACACTTATTAGATAGTTTAGTTTGTTAGTATTCGTTATATTATAAAAGTTTCTTTCATCTTTCCGCACAAATTTATTTAAACCACAATATTCTTTAGTTAGGCACATAGAGTTAATAAACGTGAAGAGTTTTTTGAAACTGTAATATATAACAAAAATATTTGACAGCTAAAAAAATACCCAAAACACATTTGCATTTAATTAAGAACTTTTTTAACAAAAAAATACATCTTAAACCCTATATTTCCACTGTATTCATGGAGCTTACAACGACAGAATCATCCAGGACTATAAAATTTGATATAACGGGGAGTTTGCAGTGGCACTGTATAATAACATAAAGTATGGCACACTCTTGTAATTTCCTACTCTTCAATATGATGGTCCTAAGCTCCGGTCTTTTAAAGCGGAGAGATGCTCAGGACACTAAATTAGCAATTTCAAGCTTATGAAAGCTTATTTAGGCTTGAAATATGTTTTGCGTTTTTTTTTTTGCATTTCAGGACTGTTTTTATTGTTTTTAATAATTTTTGAAAACAATGTAGCTACTGAAAGTTTTTTGACAAAATAATCCATGCTATTACTCTTTAATTATTTATAAAATCAGTCCCTCAAAATAGGGTGGAACTTCGAAGCCCCGGAGCTCCAGTGATTGTTCCGTAGCTCGCTAAGTCAAGGAACATCATCGGTACCCATTACACAGTTCTAAAAAACTTTAATAATTTTAAGTATCAATTTTTTAAGTGAGACCTGTTAAAATTAATAAAGTAATTCAACCAAGCTATTTTGCATACTGAAAAGATTTTCAGGCAATACGGAAGTTTTAGCCTTGTGACCTAGGTAATGTATGATGAATTTTATGTTTATCATATTGTGACGATGCAACCGGTCTATTTTGTTTTGCCTATAAAATAATATTTAAACAAACATTTGCTGTTGTTATCTGCCATATTGTTAGCAAGCATGTTATTGTTAAAACCAAACCATGTGTTACACAAAAAGATTTCACATGAGTATGCAATTCAGTGCAGTTCAATTATAATTGCACTTCGCCCATTAATTATGGAATAATTAGTAGGTGGTATTTGCAGCTCGGCGTATTAAAGTGCATACTAGTGATGTTCTCCGAGCTCCGAGCTCCGGAGTGGAGGTTTGTTTTTCTAAACTCCGGAGCTCCGCCTTATTTTGGCACTAATTTTAGGAATATTTAAACTCTAATGTCAAAAATTATTTTGTCCAAAATTTTTCACAAACTAAATCTTTTCCAAACCTTTTTTAAAACAATAAAAATACCGATACAACACTTAAAACGTATTTCAAGCTTAAATAAGCTGGAAATCACTTATTTAAGAGGCGGAGCTCCGAAATTCCGGAGGGTTTTCCGCTTTAAGGTAGAACACCACAGTTATGAGTATTTTTACTAAAAGTTAGATATCAACTTAGATATTAATTTTTGTCCGACAAAAGTATAGTGCGATCGAAAGCTTCAATTATGATGTATTTAACGGTAATAATTTCATCGTTTACCGGCTGTTTTATTTCGAGATATAGTTCGATGAATTTAAAGCTCATAAAACAGTTTTTAGCCATTTAAAAAATTTGATTCTCTTAGTTTTTCCTGCAATTTTATAGAAAGTTAACGAAAAATAGGGGGCAACTTTTAGATGTGGTTTGGAGTAAAACGAAATTCAAAATTTTAAGAAAATTAAAAAAAATCGATGTTTTTAAAAGAAAAATCAAAATCAAAACTCAGATTGTCGGACCATAGGTTCGAGTCTCCCGTTGGGAATATTTTTAACGTCGAAAATTTTTTTTTTAATTTTTAACTTTTTAATTAAAAAAAGTGTTTATTATTCAAGATACGCTAAAAGAAAAAAAAAGAATATTTTTGGTGATGAATTTTATTAATGTATTGTATTTTTGACATGTATTTTATTAGTCTCATTTATAATGATTTTGGACGATAACAATTTTTTTAAGAAGAATAAATGTCAAACATTAAATCACCAGGTCAAATTACGTTAGTAAAAGTTAATTAGAACAGATCTGCCGTCAAAATCAAACTGTGGTGTTCTACCTTAAATGGCCGGAGTCGGAGCTCCGGAGTATAATATAAGAACATTTTGCAATGCAGTGCAGTACTAATGCATACAATTTTATTGCGATATATATACTATCGGCTCTGTAAAGTCCTGTCTTTTGACAAAATAAATAAATAAAATTTGTATGTTTTAAGTGCATGCCGTAATTATTTAGGTATATATACACAAAACTAAAACAAAAATTTGTAGCATCTAAAATATAAATAACATTTTCCCCCTTTTACATTGCGCTCTCAATATATGATTGGCAAAACTGTTATTTTTACTATTACTAATGATAAAATAATAAATTTATAAAAAACAGTTTTGCAAAAGTTTTAAAAGTTTTTTACAATTCACAAAGCTAGAAATGCGGTGGCAAATCTAAAAAAAAGTTTTTTTGCTCATTAAATAATGCAATATATCATTTTAAAATGACGTAGGCGTTTAAAAAAACTACAAAGAGAAAAATTTGTTTAGAAATGCAAAAAAAGCTTAAAAAATAAAGTCTAAAGAATTCAACGCTCAATCTACTTAAATATTGCGGTCGAGAAAAAAGTCTAAAAAGACAGCAATGTCCACTATCTATTGTATATGATTTTGATTTCAACACACGAGTGAGCCTGAGAAAGTTTTTGTTTCACAGCAATGACACAAACAAACCGCGAAACGGCTTATTACCAGTTTTACCACCCAAAGACACACGAAGCATTGGACAGTTCACTACAGTAAACTGTTTTAAAGAGGTTGAAACTTATAATCGAATTTTAAATAACGTTAACATTGTTTCGTATTAATTAACCGGCTGGGGATTGCTTACGAGAAATGTAAACAAAGCGGTTGGTGGGAATTAAAATGTTAAGTATCCATTTGTTCTAATGCAGTGGAAAGCGTGAAATTTCGCACCCGCTAGTTTTAAGACGTCAGTCTTATTTCTTTTGACTCTGTTTGTTTAGAGTGACATCAGGCCGGTCACAATGCCACCTGCGAAAACGTATATAAAGCGCCCCGGTCGAAGCAGACCATCAGTTACTCGAATTGACTTGAGCTTCTTCGATCAGCAGCTTCTTTTTAATTCAGAATCTTCTGAGCATTTTTTAATAGTTTAAAGTAAATGCTGTCTAGTGGACTAGCCATGTCTTCTCTTGCCAAACTTGCCCTCTTTTTGGTCGCCTACTGTACATACGCAGATGCTTATTTCGGTACATCAATATTATCATTAATTTGCTTGTAATATGTTTTATGTTTAATTTAATTGACTGTTATCACGATTTTTTATTGTGAACAATTGCATTCTTGATAATTTTTTCTCACTATTAACTTTCCTGTCGCACGCTACTGGTTTATAAGATATAGCGAGGTATTTAGCTAAATAATTTAGCTATTTTTTGATTTTTAAATTAATTTTTTTTAAATATAAATAAAAAGTTTATAGTTAAAACAAGTGACTACAAGTTATAACTAATAACTATGTTACTACACTAGAATTCTATTGCAAAGCATGTTCTGATGGTGATGGTTCACAGTGTTTGTTATGTTAGCGTTTGTCAGTTTTTTTATTTGATTCCAAAAATTTTTATCAGCATGAAACAAACGCAACTATTTGGAGATAAACAAACTTTCAATTTTGAAATGTTTCAAACAAAAAACACAACAGCACAACAAAACTGGATAAAATTGCATAAAACACATCTAAGGTAATGCATTTTTGGAGTTCAGTGAGTTTATAGTAAAACTTTATTTCGGTTGTGGAAAAGGCATGAAAAGTCAGTGCGGTTTATTCTTTAGCGCCTCTTCCGATTGGTTGCGGGGTGGACGCTAGGTGTGCTGCTCCTGCGATTTGTCTCCAGTCTCGTTGCTATTGCCCAGGACCCAGATACATTGCCGTAGGTGGAGCTTGCAGATCCGTCACCATCACCAAAACCAGCTGGGTACAGCCAGCAGTAGCAGCCCCAGTCGCACCTGTGGTACCTGCAGCTCCCGTGGCACCCGTGGCACCGGTAGCTCCTTATCCCGTGGCTCCCGCAGTTCCAGCTCCTGCTGCACCAATAGCCCCAGCAGTTGCTGCCCCTGTTGCTGGTAATATTTATTTACATAGGACAAAAAATAGTCTACTTCTAAAGTAACTGCTATTTTTAGTATGTTGCTGCGCTTGCAATTCTTTACAAAGTTTTAAAAGTTGATTGCTTAGCGTCTTTTTAATTCTTATACTTTAAATAATTTTCTCTTGCTTGTTAACTTTTTAGATTTTAAAATTTAACGTTTGACTAAATAATTTTGATTATGTCTATATTCTTTATGGAAGTTTTGACATTATTATAAAAATCACTGTTTTCTGCAGAAATTTAGATTTTTTAGTACAAATACGTTTTCAACTCTTGGACATTTTGTGATGTAGAGCTTTTAAATCTCTGTAAAAATCATTGCAGTGCAGTATCATTTAATTTTTATAATGTTAAAGATACAAAAACAGACGACGGTACGGGTTTCTACCAGTAAATAGCAGTGCTTTAATTTTTTCAACGTTTACTTAAAGGTTTTCCTTATGCCGGTCTTGGTGGCCGGTTTCCTTATGCCGGTTATGGTTATGGTAATGCTGGTTTAGGACCACTTGTCGGCCCAGGACCACTTGGATTGGGATACGCATACCCTGGTCATCCGTGCGGAAATTCGATCGCTTGTGGTGGTGGAAGTTTCTGTTATCAAGTAAAATTCCAAATACAATTATGTGATATTGCACCAAATTCTTCTATAATTATTTTAGATAATTAGGGCGTTGCTTAAACAAAAATAAATACACTAAAAAATTATAAAAGTGAAAAATAACATATTTATCTCGTTACTTTTCAAACCAAGAGCTTGTTTACATCAAAATTTATTTGACAGAGGGACATTTTGCTATTTTTATAATATTTTCTAAATTGTAAATCTGAATTTTTTTTGTAAGCTTTTTTAAACTTTCATAATTTTAGCACAGATGCTGCTGCCCGGATACTTACATAATCCAAAGCAATGCCTGTGTTCCTCCACCTGCAGTTCCTGTTGCCCCTGTTGCTCCAGTACTCCCCGCCCCTGTTCCAGCTCCAGTACCTTTCCCTGCCCCAGCCCCTGTAGCACCCGTGGCTCCAGTAGCCCCTGTGGCTCCAGTTGCCCCTGTGGCTCCAGTTGCCCCTGTAGCCCCATTTGCTCCAATTGCCCCCGCGATTCCTTGTGGTCGTGGATGCGTTGGTGGATCTTTCTGTGTATCCAACTTTTGCCAATGTCCCGCTGGACTTGCTTTTGGACCTACTGGAACTTGCATTGGAAGAACAGTTGTTCAAGTAAATTTTATTTAAAATATCATAATATTAAATAAATTTAGTTCTGTTTTAAGTGAAATATACAAAATGGAATATGCATTTATGCCATAATAAAGCTGTACATTCATCATTCATTAAAATGATTATATAATACAAGGCAAATATTTTTATCATAAATGGCCTACTTTTAAGTTTTCAAAGTAAACCTCCTAGTGAGAATTTTAGGTTGGACCTGAGGGCCCTTGCAACGCTGGTCAAGAATGCACTGGAGGTACCATTTGCATTAATGCTGTATGCCGATGCCCATCTGGTCTGCAGCAGGTTGGAACCGTGTGCATTGTTCCACCGCCACCGCCACCAGCCCCAGTTGTGCCCGTTGCCCCAGTTGCCCCAGTTCCAGTTGCTCCCGTTGCACCTGCTGTACCCGTTGCACCTGTAGCGCCAGTTGCACCAGCTCTACCAGTTGCCCCCATTGCCCCTGGCCTGCCTTGCGTTAATAATTTTGATTGTGTCACTGGAGCTTTCTGTGGCGGAGTTAGCGTCCACACCAGAGTGTGCACATGCAGATCTTCTTACTATTCACTTGGATCTTTCTGCGTCAGAAGAAGTATGTTTTATCTAAAAAATTTCACTAAATGAATGTCAAATACACTGATTTTATTTTTGGTTTTGTTAGACCTAAAAGATTTATTAGCAACTATTTGATTTGATTTAAAAAGAATACATTGTGTTTGGTTTAATATTATAAAATCTTATAAATTTTAATCTCAAGCCAGATAACATCACCGATTTTTGTTTAATAGTTTGAATAAGGATCTCAATTTTAATAAAAATATTGCTTTTATTTAAATGTTGATTAAATCAATTATAGTTTGTATAATTATTGAATTATTTTAATGATTTATAGAAAAAGCTGCTAAAGACGTTACTGAAAATGATAACGAAGAAAATGAATCATAAAATTTTTGGCTCCCAAGAAATACAAACTGTTTTACCCGATATTGTTAAGGATTGTGACTGTTTCGGTTGTTTTATCCAACATGCCTGGTATTTATTCTGTGTTGATTAATCTTTTGGATCCAGCGAACACTCTCTAGTGTTCCTTTTGCCCTGAAAACCAAAAAGAAGGAGCCCTATTTATTGTGATCTGGGTCGTAAAGGGTTGACATAAATTGATTGGAAGATAACTGTGTTAAATATAGCTTAAATGACAATACAAAATTTTTTTAAAGATTACTTCAGAGGTTCATTGTAAAAATTTTGATATATTTTAAAATCATGTTTTGACTGATTGTATTTTTATAAAAAAATGCCTAACTTTTTTTATTTTTTATCGTAGTCTAATAAAAAAAGTTAGTATCATGCATTATTTATATTCCTAATTTAAATTGCTCAAAAACATTTCACACGGTTTAAATTTTTGCTTTATATTTATTATAATTTCGTATTTTTTAGTTATCCTACCTAGGTTTTAATAACCAGTAGTTTTTTAAAATAAACTTTTTTCTTTTAAAATGTTATTTGAAATGCTAAAAATGATTTTGCAATTTTAAAAAGCACTCTTAAAATTTATTAATTAAATATTTTAACACAACTTCCGTACAACCATATTTTTAAAAGTTTGCTTTACTCCTTGTATATATGAAAACATAATTAATAGTATCGGTTAATAACGAACGAACTCAGCGAATTGTGAATGCTTATTTATAATACGTTGAATACTGCGTTAATGATTGTTAAATAAATACTTTGACTAATTTGGATTACATATTAAAATAGCAACACGTTTTTCACTTTATTAGTATAATACACATTATTAACGCTAAACATATTGCTGTATTTACAAATATTGATACATGCAGAGTTCAAAGGGTAGCGTATAAAAAAGAAAAAAAAGCTTATGATTCAGCTTAAGATTCAGCTTATGATCAAATAACAAAAAAAAACTATTAGATTTTTGCAGAACATACTAATTCCACTATAATTTATTATTAAAACAACAATAATAGATTAATGGCACCACTTTTAAATAATATCACCACCACTATCTCTATATTAATAAAAAAATCTGAGGATCTTCTAAAAACGGGTGTTTTAATGACGTTATAACCTATTACATTTTGTCTTTTTTATCATATCATTAAATAATAAAGTATTTATTATAAATATGCAAATTTATTTTAAATTTTTTGTGACAAACAGAGAAAAAACTTTGTTTTTTGATTTTAAATAGTGAATGTGAAACTTTTAATTTGCAAATCATGGGAACTTTGAGTCTTTATTAAAAATTTATTCAGGATTATACACTTATGTTCCCACGATTTTAATAAATGGCTTTTAATTTTCTATTTACAACACCAAGTTCTCTAAAGTAGATTTGTAGGCTCTAAGGAGATACTAAAAAGCACTTAACTTTGAATTTTTAAAAATAGCGTTAAGTGTTGAAAATTTGAAATGTTTAAAAATGAAATAAGCTTGAAAAACTGAAATAATTTTTTTTAAATCGTTGTTAGTTTCATGTCGTAATCGTCGAATAAATGCATTGATTATTGTCGAAAAAAGTGTATTTATTTTCAACAATTGACGAAAATTTGATTATTTGTCAATCTTTTATATCTGGCATATGTGTTGTTGTAGTTGCAAAATCTTTTTGGAATGACCGTCCTGGCGAATTGTGTCCCACCGCGAAACAAAAAATGTCGCCAATTAATTAACTTTCCCTCTATTTTAAAAACATAAAAAAAGTAAAAAATGATACATTTCGGCCTCGAATTTTTCAATTCCGGCGCCAAATTTGCTTGGCTTTTAGGCAGTCAATAATTTGAGTTGTATATAACTTATAAACATTATTTATAAACTTTAAATATTAATTATCCAAGATGTTTAATGTTAATATATTTTTTGTGTAAATTTTTTTTTGGTTTAAACAATAATTACCGTAGCAACTTAAGCTGCCCCTAGAGTATTCAGAGATACCTAATTTGGTAGCTCAGTGCTACAACTGGAACAATTCAGGATGTGTAGTGTTTTATAAAACAGTTTTTAGTTTGGCAATAAATAAATTGTAGCAATTTTTTATTAGACCTGGAGTTATCCATGATGTTTAGTGTTAGTGCGATTTCTTGTTAAAAATTATTTGGTTTTTTTAAGAAATTTAAATTGATACCCGCAGTAATAAGCTGCCCCTGGGGCTTATTTCATAAAGATTTTTCTAATTGCAAATAATAAACGCAATAAAATTGCGTTCAGAATCTAAAAAAATACAACTTTATAAATTACGTAAATTCCACAGTTATGTACGTATTTGTAATTAATAGAATAAAAAGAAATTAAATGCGTTTATTAATTTATAATTACAAAGATCTTTATGAAATAGGCCCATGGAGTATTTTGGATGCATACAATTACAGTGCGGTGTAAAAATAATAATAATAAAAATAAAAATAATAATAATAATAATAGTAATAATAATAACAATAATAATTATAATAATTATAATAATAATAATAATAATAATAATAATAATAATAATAATAATAATAATAATAATAATAATAATAATAATAATAATAATAATAATAATAATAATAATAATAATAATAATAATAATAGTAATAATAATAATAATAATAATAATAATAATAATAATAATAATAATAATAATAATAATAATAATAATAATAATAATAATAATAATAATAATAATAATAATAATAATAATAATAATAATAATAATAATAATAATAATAATAATTTTTTTAATTATGCTAATAAAACAAGGTAAAGAAGTTGCAATAATTACTTCATTAGGTAGCTGGTTCCAAAAATTGACTACACGGTTACAAAAAAAAGATTTTGAACTGTCTAGACAATATTGTTTACCTATTAATTTTTTACCATTATTACGCGTGCGTAATTCAGTGTTTAAAGTTAAAAATTTGTTGCAATCAATTTTTAATAAATGATTTAGAATTTTGTAACAAAGTATTAAGTCAAATTGCAACCTTCTTGTTTAAAGAGTTTTTAAGTTTAACTCAGCCAGTCTAATTTCATATTCTACATAAGGTAAAGAGCAACGATAATATAACCGGCATGTAAACGTTTTTTGGACACCTTCAATGACATTTATGTCTTTTTGTAAATAAGGTGACCAAATGTACTGTTCAAACTCAACACGTGGGCGCACAAAAGTTTTAAAACAGCGCAGTAAAACATTCATATCTTTTGTAGAAAATGATCGAAAAATAAGGACAATTCTGCTCAATGCTTTAGATGCTATAACAAGGCAGTGGTTGCTAAATTTTAAACTCAACAAGTGGGCGCACAAAAGTTTTAAAACAGCGCAGTAAAACATTCATATCTTTTGTAGAAAATGATCGAAAAATAAGGACAATTCTGCTCAATGCTTTAGATGCTATAACAAGGCAGTGGTTGCTAAATTTTAAATCAGACGAAATATTTATACCCAAATCACAAACTTGGTTGGCAGAATTTATTAGAGATTTATTTAATTCATAATTAACATGAGGGTTTTTTAACCAATATGAAGTACATTACACTTTTCCATTGCTATATTCAGTTGCCATTGAGATGACCAGTAACAAAAGTTGCTAAACTAGTATTAATGTCATCATAACAACAAAATATTTTGAAGTCGTCGGCAAATAACATGGCAGTGGACTCAAAACCTAAGGATTCAGAAAGGTCGTTAATGTAAATTAAAAATAATAAAGGACCTAGGACACTTTCTTACGGGACTCCGCTGGTTACGTATGCAAATTCAGAAGAAACGCATTGATTATTATTAGGCACAGAAAAATCATTTATAATAACTTTTTGCTTATGAAGTCTAAGAAGTTACTTAACCAGGAAAGTAATTCATATTTAATTCCATAGGCTGCCATTTTTTGAAGCAATTTGGGGTGAAATACTGAATTGAAAGCTTTAGAAAAGTCAATATACATGACATTTATTGACTTTTTTGCATCTAAAGCTTCTAACCATTCTAATAACGTACTCAAAAGTTGCAATCCAACTGACTTACCCTTTAAAAACCCAAATTGATTGTCACTGATTAGTTTATTTTTAAGCAAAAAATTTAATATTGAGTCACCGACTATACTTTTGCACGATTTAGAACAGTTTGAAATTAGTGATATGGTCTAAAATTTTTATTAACACAAGAAACACCTTTTTTAAAAATCGGAGCTACAAAAGCGTCTTTCCATCACAGGAGAGAGAGAGCCAAACTGCATTGAAATTTTGAAAATTCTAGCTAATGGGCAGCAAAGAGCTTCTGCTGCATTTTTTAGGTAAAAAGCGGGAATACCGTCAGGAGTACTTGAAAATTTTGGGGGAAGTGATTTTAATTTATTAAACACTCTTTTAACTGGAAATTCAACAATATTTAGTATTGATGTTTTAGTAACACGGCGTGGAAACTCAGGAAAATGGTTATTATTCTTTGTAAAAACACTACAAAAAACTCATTAAAAATTTTAGCAATTTCTACTGTATCTGTAGAAAAAGAGCCATCATCTTTTTTTATTGGTCCAAAATTAGATAGCTGCTTTTTAAAATTACTTTTGGTAAAATGAATCGATATTTGGTAAAGGTGATCGATATTTAAAGATGATGATCGATCGATATTGATATTTCGACTTTTGGTGATCGATATTTCGACTTTTGGTAAAGATGATCGATATTTAAAGATTCTTCAATAATTTTAACCCAGTCTACGGCTTTTAGGAACATATTAATTTGATTAAAATCAGCTGACCGAAAGTCATAAATTCATTTTTTTTGCTAAATTTAAATGAAACATTAACGTTTATATAAAATTTGATTGAGACATGATCGCACGAATGAGTCAAAGGTTCGGTTGATTGAATATTTGATATTATACTAGGTTCATTAGAAATTAACAAATCAAGTGTGTTTCCACCAATATGCGATGCAAAATCAATAAACTGAGAAAAATTACATTCAAAAAAAGAGTCTAAAAATATTTCATATAAAATTTATTTTGTTTTTTTTTAAGAGTAAGAGTAAGAGTTTATTGTTGCAAAAGTTACATCATATAACACTAATAAATACAACATTTTGTTAGTAAGGAAAAAAATAGAATGTTTTCATATTACAATAACATAAATGTTATAGATTTAATACACAAAAAAAATGTTTGTCACTAAGAAAATTTAAGATAAAGAATCTATTTAGGGGTTTCAAACTTTTTTTTTTAAATTAAAACGAAAATGATAAAAGTTTTGATCTAAAACTACCGAGTGAAGAAGCTAAAACAATTTCAGCTGGGAGTTTATTCCAAATGTTTATAAAACGATTTGTAAAAAAATTTTCGGTTAGATCTAAATTAAATTTGTTCCCTTTTAATTTTAAGCCGTTTGAGCGGGTTTTAGATGTTTTATCAATTGAAAGAAATTTACTAACATCAACATCAACAAGGTTATTTATTAGCTTGTAGCATAGGATTAAGTCGTTTGCTGTTCGTCTACTTTCAAGAGTTTGTAAATTTAATTCAATTAGGCGAGTTTCATAGCTTACATGAGGAAATAAGCATCGCTTATATAATCTTCTCGTAAATGACTTTTGGACTTTTTCTAGGCATTTTATGTTTTTTTTAAGATAAGGGTTCCAGGAATAGGTTTCAAACTCTAAAAGAGGACGTACAAATGTCTTGTAAGCACATAGCAGTCGATTCATATTACAAGTTCGAAAAGTTTTAAACAAAACTGCAATTCTTTTGTGTGCCTTAGCTGCAATAGAAGAGCAGTGCTGTGAAAATTTCATATCTGAAGCAACAAGTACGCCTAAATCTTTAACAATATTTGACTGCTCTACTATATTACCATTTAAATTATATGGGTGCTTAAAATTTCTTAACCCTAAATGTAACATAGCGCACTTTTTAAAAGCAATAGTAAGTTGCCAATTATTTGCCCAATTGCAGAAACTATTAAGATTTTCTTGAAAATCCTGTGGGGTAGTGTTTTCATTTAAAATACTATAAATTTTGGCATCATCAGCAAACAACATAATTTTTGATTTCTGAGATATGCATTCGGGCAAATCATTATTATATATAAGGAAAAGCAAAGGGCCGAGCACACTTCCCTGCGGGACTCCGCTAGAGACATCTACTGCGGCTGAAGATATATATTCACAATTATCTACAGTGGAGATATCATTTGAGATTACTTTTTGGGTTCGATTTAAAAGAAAGCTAGAAATCCAAGCATGAAGTTCATAGCCTATTCCATAGGCAGATAACTTTTTTAGCAATTTTTGGTGGCTTACTGAGTCGAACACTTTAGCAAAATCAATATACATCACGTCAACTAAATTTTTATTGTCAAGAGCTTCGACCCAGTCAGAAAAAGTGCTAAGTAATAAATATTTGCTAAATAATAAATTTACAAAAATCAAAAGCCGCTACAAAAATACTAAAATATGCCTTGGATAATTAATTTTTTTATGTTTAATACGCCTTAATGGAACAAAATTTTGAATTAAGTTATAATTTATTTCCAAAAAACCTTGATACAAATTTTCAATAGATGTGGAATTTTGTATAAGATCGCCCCAATTTATGTTTTCAAGCTCATTTTTTATACTTAAATAATCAGCTGATTTAAAATCACGATAGTAACGCGGTGTCAAAGGTTTTGGAGAAACGGTAAACATAATTCGAGATTCAATAAAAGTGTGATCACAGTTGGAAGACAAAGGTTCCGAATTTTTTAAATTTCCTATTAAGTTTTCCTTATTTGTCAATAATAAGTCAATTAAACTTCCACTCTTATGGGTTGGAAAATCAATAAATTGGGATAAACCATTTTCAATTACAAAATCGAAAAATGTATTATGAACATAATCATTTTTTAAAACTTTAGGAATCTTCCAATTTATAGCGGGGAGATTGTAGTCTCCCAAAAAGATGCACGTGTTTTCTTTGCAAAATTGCGCGTTGAGTTCGGATAAAAGATTTACGTATAAAATTTCAGATTCGCGGTTTATAAAGTTAGGCGGGCGATATTGACAAATAACTCTGAGTCTGTTGTGTCTAGATCCAATAATATCAACGGCAATACTTTCAATAAAAGAGAATTTTTCATCACATGCAACTGAAGTAGCTTTAAGTTCTTTTTTGATTAAAATACACACCCCGCCGCCCCTTTTTGTATTCCTATCCTTCCGAAAAACATTGTACATAGAATTTCCACTTATTAAGGCATCAGTAATAGAAGAGTCAAACCAAGTCTCCGTAATACATAACACGTCGTATTTATGTTCAGAAAGTAAGGACCAAAGATTATCTAGCTTGTTTTTTACACTACGAGCATTCATATACTTAAATATTAAACCTTTGCAACTGTCCTATGCATTGCTATGACTGCGGGTGACTCTTCTATTAGTAAAATTTCGCACGACTCCTGGTTTTTGGAAGGAAGGAACAACCTCCCAAAAATCAGGAGAAGGACCTTGATGCCTTACAAAGTGAGAAACCCCTTTGGTTTTTGTAAGAGCATCGCGTTTAGCATACATTTGTATAACTCGCTAATTTTTTGTCTTTCAGCATATGTATAGCTAGGTCTACAATATACACTTGAAAACAAGACATTTGATTTAAGCGCCTTACAATTTTCTAAAACAAGAACTCGGTCTGCCGTTCGAGCAAACCCAACTTTTAAGAGGCGTGCTTTACCATCCTCACGAACTTTGCCCATTCTGAAAATCTCTGTGGGTATTGGCGGGGTTTCTCCGGGGCATTCAGATACACAAACATCCAAAAGATCGGCGACCTGCTGGGAATCGGTGACGTCTGGTTTTTCAGGAAGTCCGCGAATCACCAGAAACTTCTTATTTTTTTCCCGCTGCATCTCCTCTTGAACAATCGGCCGAATCACGGTCAGGAAATAAACCAATCCAGTCAATGCAATTAAAATTATAATCACCAACAAAAACGCAAGGATAATTAACAGATGATAATAAGGTATTTAATTCGCACATCACAGTCACTTTTTCGAGTTCGAGTTTAGGTGGAAAGAGCAGGGAGGACGGTACTGATACACTAAGTGTAAATTACAGTCTTTTCCGTGAATGTCTAATGCAAGACTTTCAAGATTATTAAATTTTTTGTTTACATTAACAGGACTAATTTAAAAAAAAAACATGACTAATATGGCTACACCGCCACCTTGATTAAATTCACGGTCATGTCCACATATTTGATAATTTTTATCAGAACATAAAAGAGAGTATAAAATAGAATTATTTAGCCAGGTTTCGCAAATTAAAATCAAATCAAATTCGTGTTCGTTAAGAAATGCATTAAGTTCATAGAGTTTGTTTACAATACTACGCGCGTTAAAATACTTACAACGCAAAAAAACTTCTAACGTGGCACTATTGGCTACTTAATAGTGTTAAATTGATTCTGCTTCGGCTGAATATTCAATTCGGAAGACTTATGAGACTGGTTCTTAGGAATTACACGCCAATTTTCAGGCTGACCATCACGCAGAATAAAATGCGTTTTAATACCCAAACGGTCTTTTTCGCAATATAAATGGGCTATATGCTTTCTTTCTTGATAAGTGAAGCTCGGGCGTATGTAAATTCTTCCCAACTCTTGGCGAGGTTTTAGCAGTACACTGCGTTTAAGCACATCATCGCGGATAGCCGACCGTTCAATTTTCAGCTTCAACAATTGATGAGGAAATTCTTGAGATTTCCTTCCAATACAAAAAATTTCGCAAGGCTTAGGCGGGAAGGCCCCATTATTTTCCGCTCATATCGATATAAAATTTATACAGTTTGTTATTTAACAAGCAGTCAAAAAAAGCCAAATACTTGTGTTAATTCGCTATATTATAAGAGAACCCTGATTACACAGCCGTCTAGTTAAAGGTAAACAAAATAACATAGGAGGCAAGGCCACCGGCCTCCTATTTGCCTCTAAGGCCTTTTTTCTTGCATCAATCCTGCCTCCTAGCTTCCTCAGAGGCACTCTTACCTTTTACTGCCTCCTGCCTGCCTCCAGTCTTCAGGAGACAGGTTAAAGAGCCGTTCTTACCGGGATATAGCATCAAGTCTGGTTGCGCAGTGTCAAAACGCTCGTTTGGCGTTGCAAAATCGAGTCCCAGTGGAGACACGAAAATAGTAATATCATATTGATATTGTTATGTGTATTGTTTGGTTATGCCATATGTGCTTCTTCTTCGGCCTTCATATCCGGCTTTAAAAGAAAATCAATTTTTCAAAAATAAAAAAATCTGTGTCCAACTGAAGTTTGTCAAATTGTCTGGAGTTTTACAGGAAGGTATCCTACAGTGTAATTGAGCGTTTAAATCTTGTTTACCGCTTGTACCTTAAAGACCAGACTAACATAAAAAAGCAAACCTTAAAAAACTCATTGGTATTTGCTAATTAACCTGCTTACAGTTGGGAACTACAATCGTTACTGCAGAAGATTTCGCTGATTCACAATATTCATAAAAAGAATTTTCGCAGAAAAGACTTCAAAGAAACCCTTTATTTAAAATTCAGTCATGAATCTTGAAACGAAAACAGAAAGAAAATTGAAATTTCAGAACATTTTTTAAATGCAAACCCAAAAATTATGTTAAATGAATAATCTTCAGGTCCGCCTAAGAATCATATTTTACCGATTTTCATTTGTGTTCCGTAATTTTATTAATTATCAGAAAAAAATAAACGCAATAATAAGTTTTATATTCTACTATGCTTTTTTAAAGGAGGAGTTTTAAAAAATAAAATAAAAAATTGTAAAAAACTGGTTAAAAGACTGATTTGTTAAAGACTTTATTTGTTAAAGACTGATTTGTTAGAAGACTGATTTGTTACAAACTTTATGCAATGTGTATGTTTTAAGTTCGTTGAGATACGATTGTTGTGAACACTTTTTAAGCAAATTGTAATTATAAAATGATTTAAATTTTTACGTTGCTCACGCAATTTATATCTTTTTTTAAAACTAAAGCCCACCAAATATTTGTTCGATAGCTCTTTTGGCAATAGAAAAACAGTAAAACAATTCACGACAACAAAACCGTGTCTAAATTATAGCGGATATTTAACGTTGAAGAGTAAATGCGTGAAGTTTCGCACTTTAAAATATTTAAGAACGTCAGCCTAATTTCTTTTTAGTTTGTTTGTTTTAAGTGACCACGGTTTTACTATCAAACCACTTGTGGCTTCTATATAAGCTGCCAGTTGAAAATAAATAAGCAGTTCTTTTTAACCTAGCCAACGCCGAAAGGGCCGGTGGTTTGGTTTGGGATACTTCTGTGAGCAGGTAATTGAGGTTTCTTCGACCAGTTCGACCATGTCATCTGATTTCAAACGTTTTATGGTATTGGTTATTTACCTAACGTACACCAACGCCATTTATCACGGGAAGTTTTTAGGTAAGAGGTTAACTGGTTTTAGCAAGATTTTGGTGGCGGCGTTTATTATTATTATATTTTATTATTTAGAAAATATTACTGTCTATTTCGCTTCAAGACCCAGTTTTCGAAATTAAATTGAAAAATTGGAATTTGAGTTTTTCTTAAACATTGAGTTTTTCTTTGAGATAGGAATATTCTGCCACTAAAATACCCAAGCCCCCACTGTAGTATTATGTTGTTACTGTTATTTTAAGAAGTAGCTGTCCGGCTGCTTCTTGACACAAATTTCCGATTACTTGACATAAAAGTCGCTGAGTCGAGCCATTTTTTAATTTGAAACAATTGATCCTAAACCCAAGTCTACGAAAATATTTGCTAAATAATAAAATATTGTTTTAGCATATTTTTATATTTATAAAGTATAATACAAACTTGGGTTTATGACAAAAAAATGTTTTCCTATCGACTAACAAAAGAAAATTATCGCTTGTTGAATGTACTAAGCTAAAAACCATTTTTCAACATTATTTGGTAACACAACATTTTACTTCCGGTTTAAACATATCAATGTAAAATTTATAGCAACAATGTAGCATTGTAACATTTATAGCAACAAAAATTTATAATTTTTAGCATGAAATTCAATTAATTACCAGATCAACATTATTCATTAGTGTAAACCAACGACTTAAAGTATTTCGCTTGCCCTTTTTTGATTATATCAAAATGATTTACAATATACAACGGCTAAAAAGTGTTATTAAGCAGTGCACTTCATCACTTTTGGTTTTTTAGGACCCAATTTTGTATCATGTTTTCCTATTCTTCTATTTTTGCAATTCTTTTTTTACAGATACTGAACCAACTTTGCCAGCAGCAGCTGCTCCTGTCCCTGTTGTTCCTGCTCCTGTGGGAAAAGTTGGGCCTGCTCCATTACCTGCCGCTCCTGGACCATTACCACCTGTGGCACCAGAGGTACCCGCTCCATGGGCACCTTTTTCATATCTTAATCCGTTTTCACCATTTGGACCTATACCCAGACCTGCACTGCCGCCTGTTGCCCCTGTACCTGCAGTAGCGAAACCCATTGCACCTCTTGCACCTGCACCTGCAGTAGCGAAACCAATTGCACCTCTTGCCCCTGCACCTGCAATAGCGAAACCCATTGCACCTCTTGCCCCTGCACCAGCAATCGCAGCTCCTATTGCACCTGTTGCACCTGTTCCTGCAGTTGCAGCTCCGGTTGCACCTGTTGCTTCTGTTGTGGCGAAACCAATTGCACCTGTAGTCCCTGCACCTAAAATTGCAGCACCTGTTGCACCAATAGCCCCGGTTCCTCCAATTTCTGGACCGGCTGCACCCATTTTTCCAGCAATTCCAGCACTTGGTAAATTTCAAATTATTTTAACGTACTAAACAAAAAATTTAGTTAAACAAAGATTTTAGTTTTGATTTTGATGTTGTAACCCATCATGCTTTAAATATGTCAAAGGTTAGTGTTGTAAATGTTGTTTTTATATAACGTTCGGTAAAAAAATGGAATGCAATAACCTCGTAAATTAAAAACTATTTTTATAATTGTTATGTATTAAAAAAATTATTTTTTGTAAAATTACTATTGTGAAATGATTTTTAAAACGCAGTATTACATTTTTGAGCAGTTTTTACATTCTTGGTTTTCAAATTTTGTGTGACACAAAATTTAATTTACACTTTTTAAAATGCATAGAAATTAAATACCTGAAACATTATTGACCAATAAGCTCTAATGTTTTGAGTAAATATCCTTTTTTGTTTTCTAAGGTTTTTTTATCTTACTATTGTTATATATTTTACGCAAACCCACTACAGTGTGACGACAGTGCTGACAATATTATGATGATAATAGGTCTGTTAAAAAAATTGTTTTTGACCACAAGATTTTTCTGGCACACAAAACACTATTTTTCATTGCTCACACTTTAGTAGGCTTGCGTAAAAATAATCAAGGCAACAATTTAGTGTTTTACAACGAAAATTGCTTTCTTAGAAAAAAAACTTATTAATAAAAATACTATTTTTTTCAAGTTTAACAACAACAAGTTCTCCTTTTATAGGACCAGGTTTACCAAAATTGGCGTATGGACAACCATTTTTTGGTTTGGGCAGATCAATTACAGGTGGTTACGTTCTACCAGGCGCGGTGTGCGGATTTGGAACTATTTGTGGAGGCGGAAGCTTTTGCTACAAGGTTACATTTATTGTTGTTTTATATAGTTTTTGATTGAAATGATTATTATAATGGAAAAGCACATTATGTACTGCATAAAACTGCTAACATTTTAATTTGCTTAAGATTTTATTTTAATATTTGGAATAAGCAGGCGAATAGAGTCCTCGTTTTCAATCTTTACTCTAGAAAAATGAGAAATTAATCCTTTTTTCTAAAGCATTTAAAAATTAAATTCTACTTTTTTTCTGATTAACTACTAAAGTACATACCTGTGTGATGGATAAAAAAGTTTGTAAAAATAAAATTCTTTGTCTATTTATATATTTTTGTAAAAACCTTAATGTCTGCCAATTACTAAATATTGTAAAATTAAATATATTTAATAGTTAAAAATATAAACTTTCAAATAGGTTTTTAAGCTTTTTCAGGCCCCATGCATTTATAAAATATGTCATTTAATGTCTAAATATATGTACTTTGGCTTCATTTTGATAGTTCAAGTTTTTGGCAGTATTATTTAATTATACAAAAGAATATCAGTCTATAACTTGGATTTCTGATTGGTAAAGATATAAATTATATATGCTCATCACTATAGTACTTGCAGTCAAAAACCACACCTGGCCCTCAAAACAATTTTTTTGTTTAATTAAAACTAAACAAGAAACGCCCAATTTTCTGAGAATTCATTGGTTGTTAGAAAAAGCTTTTTTGAATTTTTTTTGAAATTCCATTTAGTCAATTTTGACACTTTTAAAGCAGTTGTTCAGAAAACAGCTGAATTCTGAAATTCCGGTTGAAATTTATTCCAATTTAAAGTGTCATCTATCTACTTTTATTGCTTTTTAAATATTTTTTAACATGGGTTTTAGAAGCGTTGCTGCTGTCCTCACACTTACATTATACAACATAATGTGTGCGTTCCTCCTCCAACAGGTCCAGTGGTACCAATAGCTCCAGTAGATCCAGTGGCTCCAGTAGCTCCAGTGGCCCCAGTGGCTCCTGTTGCGCCTGGGGTTCCAGCAGTTCCAGCTGCTCCAGTGGCTCCACCTGTTCCAGCTTCCCCTATTGCGCCAGCAGCCCCAGTGGCTCCAATTGCCCCAGTGGCTCCAGCGGTTCCTGTAGCTCCTGTACCTCCAGCAGCACCTCTGGCTCCTGGGGCTCCGGCTGCACCCATTCCTCCAGCACCTCCGGTTCCTGCAGTTCCAACTGCTCCTTTGGCTCCAGTATCTCATTTCGCTTCATTCGTTCCAAGGATTCCTTGCAGCAATGGGTGCTTTGGTGGATCTGTTTGTTATTCTGGTTTTTGCAACTGTCCTTCTGGCCTAATTTGGGGACCCGCAGGAACGTGTATAACAACCACAGTAGCACATGGACTGCTCCCACCACCACCGCCACCGCCACCTCCACCAGCCCCTGCTGTTGTGGCACCACCGCCTCCGCCAGCCCCTGCTGTTGTGGCACCACCGCCTCCACCTGCCCCTGCTGTTGTGGCACCACCGCCTCCCCCTGCCCCTGCTGTTGTAGCTCCACCGCCTGTACCAGCTCCGGTTGTTGTGGCACCTCAGCCCTCAGTGATTCAAACTGTTCAACACACTACAACAGTAATTGCTCCAGGGTTCCCTTGTCAGTATGCTCATCAATGTGTACGAGGGGCTTTTTGTGGTTTTGGTACCTGCACGTGCGGATCCGCTTATTTTCCGATGGGATCAGTTTGTGTAAGAAGAAGTAAGTGATTTTAATATTTTTATTTGATTTGATGCAATT
>JASAMX010002973.1:0-14856 GCA_030248175.1 Microlaimidae sp. YZB2_3 | reverse complement strand
CGATTTCGATTTTTTGTGAAAATCTTACCCCTGCCCCTAATAGCCCAAAAATTTTTTTTCATCAAAATATCTCCTAGTGGTTCAGGAGATATGACCTTCCAAAAATATCATTTTTCGACTGTACTTGAAAGATTGTCAATGGGTATTAAAATTTAAACTAAAAAATGTGCCTTTAAAGAAAGCGGCTGCGCTCTCTACTTTAATTTGATACCTTGATCCTTAGGATTGATTCAGTATTTGTCGAGATATTCCGTTTCCCGTACAAAAAACCCGCAATTTTTTTTGCTGAAAATACAAAGTGACGGCAAAAATTTTGGGCATACTTAATCAAATCACTGCCGTCGTTTGGTGTTTAAAAAAATCTAGGGTTTTTTGTGTTAGAAGCGCAATATCTCAACAAATACTGTACCAATCTTAACGATCAAGGTGTCAAATTAAAGTTGAAAACAGCCGATTTTTTTAGTGCATATTTTGTAATTTAAATTTTAATACCGATAGAGCAATATTTTAAGAAAAAAATTGTCTAAAAATGCTACTTTTGGAGGGTCATCTCCTGAACCACTGGAGATATTTTGATGAAAAAATTTTTGTGGGGTTTTGAGGGCAAGGGTAAGATTTTCACAAAAAATAATCAAAATCGAAGATAAAAAATGTTACTCGGTCGGTAAGTTTTAAGAAAAAAAGTAAGAAAATAACCTTGAAGGTTTGATAGCCAATAAAAAGTAAGAAAATTGGACACAAAAGGATCTTTAGATTTGAAATAAAAAATTTAGACCGGTTGCAAAATAATGGGAATTTTGAACTTATAAAATAGAAATTATAATTTCTAAATACAAAAAAATTTAGCTTAGCCTTAGGTATTAACATTCAACACTGCCAACCAAAAATTTTTAAATGGCCAAGTTTTTTTTATTTTCAGCTCCAAGTGTCTCTAGTTCGAAAGATTCCATAATGAATGATTAGTCATTTTAATGTTTTAATACTTTGACAATTTGATATTTTCCATTGTATTATTTGACATCAATAAATTTCTAATATTTTGTTTCAAATTAACGTTTAGGCTTTGTGGTGGAAAGCATCATATGTGGCCTTAGATAAACTGAAAAAGAAGGTTGTAGGCAAGTATTATTATGATATTTTGTTTATATGCTTCTAATACTAAACGTACGTAAATATTTAGAAACGCTATATTGTTTTAATAAAAATCAATTATACTCTTTAAAAAAACAAATTTATATTAATTCTAATAACTGTGAAATATTTATTCCCTCCACAACTAAATCAATTAATATCAAAGGTGGATAATCTAATAAAGGTATGTCACAGCGGTCTGTAGCAGCGTGCATCATAAAATCCAATTCTGGCCGGACGTGCGGCTTCTGGCCGGACATACGGCTACTGGCCGGACGTGCGGCTTCTGGCCGGGCGTGCGGCCCCAAATGGATTTTATGATGCACGCGCAAGAGCGCTATGACATACCTTTATTAGATTATCCACCTTTGTTAATATAAGTTCGGGTCGTAGGTAAACTAGTGTTGTAAAAAGTATTGATTTTGGATTATTTTAAGTAAAAGTAAAAGTAATTTGAAAAATTTTAATTTAAGTAAAGTAAGAGTAAAAGTAATTTGTAATTTTTTAATTTAAGTAAAGTAAAAGTAAAAGTAATGGTCAAAATTTTATTTAAGTAAAGTAAAAGTAAAAGTAAGACCTATTTTTTAAAGTAAAAGTAGGAGTAAAAGTATAATAAAAGTAATTTTGAACGGAGCAAAACACCGGTTTTTGGAGCTCCAAAGCTCTGTTCCAAAGTTTTTTTGCTAATTTTATGTATAAATTATGATTTTAATAAGTTTTTAGTCAAAATAAATGGTTTTAGCGTGTTAGTGGCTTAAAAAATGTTCTCTTGCCATTTACTTTACAAAAAGCCCATGGGGAATTTACCCTTTCAAATTACTTAAATTTTACTTAAATTAATTTAAGTATTTGCAGAGGAAAATCCGAGTAAGAGTAAAAGTAAAAGTATTTGAAATTTCAAAAGTCGAGTAAGAGTAAAAGTAAAAGTAATTGAAATTTCAAAAGTCGAGTAAAAGTAAAAGTAAAGGTAATCCAAAATCCGTTACTTTTATTACTTTAAGTAAAAGTAAAAGTAACTTTTTACAACACTAAGGTAAACACCGTAGTGTTGTGTTTTTTTTTGGGTCACAGAACTTTCTGTCCAACCTCATGATTTATTATTTTTGACAATTTGCTTAAAAAAAAGGAATAATTTCTCTAAACCCAAATGCTATCAGGAAGTGACAAATCAAAAAATCAAGTTTTTATTTGTATAAACCCCTTTAATTGTGTATTTTAAAATACTATACCTTGTTTCCTTCTTTTTTTAAGCAATAAGTCAATCAATCAATTAATTCAATCATTTCTGATATTATGAATTTTAAATTGATTTCAACCCATAAATAAACTACAGTATAAATATATGTGATTTTAAAGTATCCGAAGATTTAATTTCTATTTTGAACGACGCACATATTGTGTAAAATAAAATAATCTTCTAAATCAAAAAAAAAAAATTTGTTAATTTTTTTCTTTAACTTATACTAATTAACTTATCTTTAACTTATTTCAAATCTATTAAAACTTAAAGCTAGATTCTACAGTAAAACTGTAAAATCCGCTAATATTAAATGTTTTAAAATATTTTTCCTAATTTGATGAAATAAAAATAAAGATATTAGAACAAACTTTAAAAAAATAATAAAAAATAATGTGTCCATTATACAAATTTTATATTTTGTAACCGAATTTAATGCAAAATTTTCACAGTTTTTGTACTTAAAATTTAGAAAATGATTTACGATTGAATTATAAATTTTCACTTACTTTATCTACATTCCAGATCTTATATAATCACATACCCTCACTAAATTTTTATGCACTGAACGAAGCGTGACTTTCAGCTTTTACTCTAAAAAATATTACTTTATCAAGCTATCGTTCGTAATCGACTTGTTTTTATTTTAATGATAACCACTTACAGAAAGTCTTTTGTTAATTTTTTGAATCTTGAAATCTTTTTTTTATATTTAGGCTGCCGCCTGAGTACTTTGGTGTATCACTACGATCCACCTCCTGAAGTACCGAAAGATTATCACCAGAAATATCGAGATATTTTAACGTTCGTCGCTTCGGCCATGGCCGGATGCTTCCAGGTGAGACTTACTTTCATCTTACACGCAAAGTGCACCGGCGTCGATCATCTGAGGCTTGCAGATGAATTCTATTAACAAAACTTGCACTTTAAGGTCTCTCCCGACAGTTTTTGTTGCAGAGCGTTCAGTGGCAGGGAACTCGTGAAATACAGTAATATTTCACTAAAAAATTTATATGAGTGTTAAAAAGGCAGAAATGTCACCGATTATAAAGTGAACATTATTATTTTAAGGAAATTAAATAATGAAAATAAAAAAAAAAATGGAAAATAAATTTTTTAAAAACCCTAAAAAAATTTACCCCCGCAAATTTTTTTAAAAAAAAATCCAATAGAGAGAGAAAACTAACCTCCTCCCCCTAACGTAAAAATAAACCAAACTGTATTTTGTTTTAGGGTTAACAGGGGAATACCCGAAAAAAATGGGGGTGGGTTTATCCAAACTATGGTGGGGCCTCCGTTCAATTTAATTTAGTGAGAAGAAAAGCCCCGCCAGTTAGTTTAAAATTTATAATTTTTGAAGGGGCGCCCAACCTTCTTTTTTTTCAAACACAAAATAAGTACTTCTGTGGCGCGTCGCGTTTATCAATTTTTTTCAGAGGGGGGTTTTTTATGGTCTATTTGAGTTCGCCACTCACGCCAATACAAAAAATGGTCCGAAGAAGCCTAAGGTTCCTGTCTAACAGTTTTTTTTGTATAGGGTGCATAATTACACAAATTATTTATAAGAGCAAAAATTACCGATTTTTATTTACACACAATTTATTTTTGAATTATTATACTTATAGAGTATTATAATATTTTAAAGATATTCAAATGACGAAAATTTGACTAATTAGCGAAAAGCAGGCAACAAATCCTGTTTACAACAATGATATTTTTTAATTTATGTTAAATAAATTTTAAAAATTATAAAAAAATAAAAAAAAACATTATTAAAAAAGAGTAGATCTCGGGACCTTTCAAAAATTTGAAGACGCGCTAACCGACTATGCCACTGCTACCATGGGATGATAAGCTTTAAAAGCGATTTATAAACAAACCCTCTAAAATAAATCGATAAAACGCACGACGCACGACAGAACTGTTTATGCGTTAAAAAATACAAAAGATATTATAGCCTTCCAAAAATTATAAATTTTAGTAGAAATATACTATCTGGAGCTTTAAATTTTACCAAATTAAATTAAATCGAAGTTTTACCGAAATTTTGAAAAAATTAACCCCCATTTTTCACGGTAAATTGTATATAAAACCATAAATACAACAATATTCGGTTTAATTTTTACGTACGTGAAAAAGGGTAACGGTTTCTCTCTATTGGAAGTATTTTTTTAATAAATAGTGTGCAGTAAATATTTTTAAGGGTTTTAAAAAAATTTCATTGCAATTTGATTTTTAATACCAATTATTTCAATTACTTACAATAATATAATGAATGTTCACTTTATAATCGTGATATTTCTGCCTTTTTAACACTCATATAAATTTTTTAGTGAAATATTACTGTATGCCAAAAATCGCGATTTTCCATACTTAAGAAAACTGTCCGGAGAGACCTTAAAAAGGATTGATTTTTTTTGCATATTGTAAATCATAGTTTATGATATGCCAATCCACCTTATTTCCTGTTGGTAGATTTTGCTGTGCATTTGTTACTTTTAAAAAATGAACACTTTTCCACAAATCTAACGCACGACTTTCACTGCGCGCGACAGTTTGTCATACAAATATAGACTTTTCACGCTAAACGAAATATACTGAATATTTTTAAATAAATTTTTTATGATTAATTTGTATTGCTGCTTGATATCTGTAATAAACAGGTGAAACATCTCTCAACTTTTGTTTTTATTATTTTTTGATGATAATGCTTGAATACAGTAATTACGTATCTTATGTTTAATTATATATGGATTAGTAGCTAGCGAAGTGACACTAAAACCGATCGTACAAGTTTTATTATACATAAAAAACTTGAAGCTAAATTTTTTTAATAATACAATAAAATAACTTTCGATAAATCTATAAATAATCTAGGTTCCGTCAACCTAACAAAAGGCAGTGCAAACTGAACTGGCCAATAGGTTAAGGTTTTAACAGAAATAATAATTTATGCACATTTTAAATATATATTGTATTCAAGATTACAATTGTAATATACAATAATTTTTTCATGTAATTTCACCCGTACGTTTGTTACATAATTTATTCATTTGTTGTTTACTTTGTAGTGCAAACCTATTTTTTGCAGAGACATTATAAATAATAATCCCCTTTTAGAAACTTCCGGACGCTCACATAATTATGAAGTACGAAACCCTTTCGGTTGACCCTGAATATCGGAGATTGGGAATAGCCCAAAATCTGATCGCTAAAAGCCTCGATCTCGCAAAGGAACGGTTTATTTTTTAAATACTTAAATTGTGGCACTAAATGTGACTGCGATTATAGTTACATTTTTTTGTGTTACATTGCATATATTTTTAATATATTTTTAAATGTTGCTTTTTTTTCTTGAATAAACAATGTAGATTAAGCACCTTTGTTTGTAAAACGAAAAAATTATACAAATAAAAATCAAAATTATCTGGAACAATGGTTTCTCTAAAATAATCGTGAATAATTACTGTTTATGTGAATAATTACTCTTTCTTAAAATAATTACATCCAAAATTATCTTAAATTTACTTTGTATAAGAAAAGCTCTTCATGGGGAAAAATTACAATAGAGTCCCCTAATGATGCACTATGCAACAAAAAAATACAACACATGAAATACTATTTATGATTATTTTAAATGATTTTTATAATTCTCTTGAGCCGTTCATTTTGTCTTTTTTATTTTCCTTTTGTGTAGAGCCGCCTATAATAAGTTCGCTTATGGACTGTTTCCTTTTGAATGCGATGACTTCCATGAATTTTTTATTTGATTATAGCCTTGATTTAGCAGAAAATTTATTGATTAACCGACCTGAAAGGGGAACTACATATTTTAAGTCAGTCTGGGACTTTTTAGATTTACTTACTCAAAAAATTATGCAGGTGCAAACCGCAAATTGCCGCATTTGTCAAGTCTTTTTAATTAGCATACTCACCTTGTTTGAATTTTTTGTTAAAAAAATAATTACTGTATAGTATACTTTTTAAAATCTACAGTAATATTTGCCGTATAATAAAATACAATATACAATAACTGCTCAAAATTAGTACTCACCTCGCGTGTACAAAATCGTACGTAATGGGCTTGTGCGCTGGTGCTTTAGGAAACAAGTGGGTGCAGAGACTTACTTAGAATCCGGGACAGAACAAAACGAAGTACTATACCTCCGAACTGAGTGTGGTTTTGTATATTAAATAGTTTCCAATCTAAAGTATTATGCTTGAAAGCTCCAGCCATTTATAACCCAGAAACCTTCGGAGGTTTTCGCTTTAACAGACAATTTAAATGCTTTAGTTTAACCTTAAAATATGCTCCAAGCTCCAATTAATTCTATTTACATTTTAAAAATATTTTTTATGATTTTTAAGAAGGCTTGGAAAAAAATTGACAAACATAATTTATGGTACACAATATTACTTTTTAATTATCATAAAATCAGCCCAATATAGGAAGGAGCTACGGAGTTCTGCGGTTTTGAAATTGAAACCACGCTACGGAGCTCTTGGAACATTATTAATTTTTAATGATTTTAATAAAAAATCAAACAAAAAAACAGCCAAAAATAAACCGTTCGGTTTGCAGGAACTGCGCTGTCAGTACGCCGTGGGTTTGGCGTCGGCGAAGAGCTCGCAGCGGATGTTCGAGAAGATGGGGTTCCAGTCCATCCGCTCCATTCCTTACCGGGCTTATTTGAGCGGGGGCCGCCGGGTCTTCGACGCCATGGCCGAAGAGGAGGAGTGCGCCTTCGTTGTCGCCAAAAAGATATTCTAACAGCCGAAGGGATTCCGCACACAGGTCGAGCCGGGCCGGGCCGGGCCGAGATTTCGCTTTAATGGCTTTAATTATTCCTGGCTTACAGACTGAATATGTATTTATATTTACTCTTCTTATGTAAGAACTTTAAGAGGATCTGGAAGGAAACCGGAATCACACTGTATTTGTGCTCAGCCCGATCCTACTCTGTTCCCAGTTGGTTTTGCCGATGATATTTCTTATTTTTCCGCTATGTCCGACAATTGAAAGCTTAAAGAACGTTCGAAAGGCTAGAGGAGATTTTAGGGTATAAATCTTTTTTGCAGCTTTAATTTGAACTAAAACTTAAACAAAATTAGTTAAAAAATGAACAGTACCAGCATATTTCGTGATTTAATTAATGCTTTTTTTGACGTTTTTTTAATTTGTTATATTGTCTCTTAGACTATAAAAGTGAAAAAACACTTATGTTTTAAATTTAATGTTCCTAAGTCACGTGTACACGATTCATCTTAAAAAAGCTTAATAAGTGTGTTTAATTTTTTACCATTATATGTATAAGTGAAAAAGTTACGTCTGAAACGCGGAGGAAGAACGCGCCAGTGCTGCTTAATGTTTAACTGTTGCTGTCAATCGTCTTTTCTGCAGTTCAGCTGAGATGCACTAACCACCTTGCATTGCGCTTTCGAGCTGTAATTAGTTGTGACGGGCAGTTCCGGTTCTGGATTTCGGATGTTCTGGGCAAAATTTAAAATTCCGGTTCCGGTTCCTGTTCCGGATTTTAAAAAAATCTCAATTCCGGTTTAAGTTGCTGTTCTGGGTTTTTGTGGTTCCGGTTCCGGTGTTCCGGGGGTTTCACAATGTGATAGGCAGTTCAGGTTCCGGGTTCTGGATGTTCCGAGCAAAATTTGGAATTAATTTAATTATTATGTATTTTTTAAACATTATTTAATAATATAGGCTATATCATGGGTGGCGCGGGAGCGCCACGGGGCGATTTAGCCCTGTGGCGCCGCGCCAACCATAATTAGAGAACGTGGGTAAATTTTGAAATTCAGAACCTTCTTCTTCTTTTTCTTCTTCTTCTTCTTCTTATTATTCCAACGCTCCATTCTTAAAAACGATATTCCTCATTCGTTACTGATTGATCAAAAATAAACATGGGCTTATTAGAAAGAAGAAGGAATTACGCAACTTTCTTAGGAAGCACTTTTTTCATTTAGGTCCTTGTTATCGATTTATTGATCAAAATAAAAAATTGAAAAATAGACAAATAAAAACTCCCAACCGCACAATAACAGCCTTTTGGCAACAATAAGAATTGTACAGAGCAGACAACCAACATCTCCTCATAAAAACCGCACAAAAATAGCAGACCGGTTTTAATTGGTGGCAGAAACGGCGCCAGTTCCCAGCGCCATCTGCTTCAACCGCGCGGAAAACGGCAAAAACAACAGAGTACTTTTTTTAATTCTTGCATTACTGATGACAAAATTAATTCAAAGTTTTATTTATTAAAAATTAATAATATGCGTGGGTGGCGCGGGAGCCCCACGCGCCGGTAATCATGTAATCATCGGTGGTGCGGGGTGCCAACTGCAATTTAACCCACGGCACCGCGCCAACTATACTTAGACAACGTGAGTAAATTTTGTTATTCATGTTCATCATCTTATTATTATTATTACTTTAAAAATTATAATTGCAATCATTGGCGCACGGCATCGCGCCAACTATATTTAGAGAACGTAGGTAAACTTTGTCTGGAGCGCATCTGCACCGCACTAACTATAATTAAACAACGTGGGTTAATTTTGTAATTTAAATTCATCTTCTTCTTATTATTATTTTTTATTTTATCTCGGCAACGGAATGATTATAAACATATGTCATTGCGCAGCTAAAACTAGAATTTATTAGGCTATTTTTTATTTTAATTTTAAAAAAAGCACTAGCATTTTAAAAATGCTCTAAGAATAGAGCAATAAAAAGGCCGATTTTTTCTGTGTATGTTCTAGACAGAAAAGATGTAGACTAGTCTGAATGGACATTATATGGACTATAGGAAATTTGCATTTGAATTTTTTTCTGCTGCTCACTAAAATAAAATTTTTATGATATGACAATGATTTGTTTATACATTTGACTCTAGCTATACAGCACTGTTGCATTTTTTTTAGTTTGATGAAATGTCAATTGAAAAAATTAGTACTCACAGGCAATCTTTGACAAGCGTAAATCGCCACTTTTTCAAACTTATAGTTGTTTCTTAACATACAAATATAACCTTCTAATTGAAAAAGTGGCGATTTCGCGCTTGTCAAAGATTGCTGTGAGTATGATTTTTTCAATTGACATTTCATCAAACCAAAAAAAAAGCGCAACAGTGCTGTGTGATTAGATCAAAATGTATAAACAAATCATTATCATATCGTAGAAATTTTTATTTAGTGAGCAGCTGGCCAAACCAAATGCAAATTTCCTATAGTCCACATAATGTCCATCTCAGACTAGTCTACATCTTTTCTGTCTAAACATACGCCCGGGGAAAAATCGCCCCTTTTTCCTGCTCTATTCTTAGAGCATTTTTCAATGCTAGTTATTAAATAATGTTTAAATTATAATATAGGCTGTTTTACTGGTATTTTTATGGTAAAATTTATAAAATTTTTTCTTGAGACCTTACGGTACAATTGAACTATACGTTCGTCCTTTTTCAATATACCAAGAACAATCACCAATGGTAAAATACATTTGGCTCAAAACAAAATAATTTTTTTTATTTTGTATTATTACTTTCTACAATATTACAATAACATTAAATAAAAAATGCACAATAAGACACTGGGTTGCAGAACTAAAAAAGTAAAAACGATTTTTTTTAATAAAATAATACCAAAGGTGGATAATCTAATAAAGGTATGTCACAGCGCGGTCTGTAGCAGCGTGCATCATAAAATCCAATTAGGCCCGGACATCCGGGTCTGACCGGCACGTGCGTTCAGACCCCCACGTCGGGGCACGACAGACGGACGTGCGGATCTTGGAATCCAAATAGGCCCGTACGTCCGTCCACTGCACCCGGACATGCGGGTCTGGACGCACGTGCGGGTGAGACCCGGACGTCCGGATCTATTTGGATTTTATGATGCACGCTGCTACAGACGGGCTTGATTATCCATCTCTGATAATACAGTTGTTTCATTCTTTAATGGGGCCGAAGGTTTAGTGGTGTTTCAATTTCTAGAGTAAATTTGTACTTTTTTTTCGATTTTTACTAATTTTGTCGTTTGTCCTTAAATAAATATTTCTGATAAATGTATAGTATGTATTTTCTTCGTTTTGTTTTCATCAATTTTCAAAAACGATTTATTTGCATTATTATTTTTAAGATTTTACAATATTTTTTAAATATTTTGATTATTTATTTAATTTTTGTACTTTATATTATTTATTAGTATTAATATTTTTGTAAATGGTTTTTAACATTTATTAATATTTTTGTAAATGGTTTTTAACATTTGTTATATGTTTTTAACACAATAAAAATTATTAACTTGATAAGATTAAAAATTAAAAACTATGATTGAATTATATCTGGCTGACGCTGCAAATGAGAATCCAGACATGAGGGGACCAATAGACTATTTCGACATAAGCCGTTTTACACAGTAAAATTTCAATACACATTAGGTTGAACGTTGAAATTAAAATATTAATTTACGAAAACTTCTATTAATTTTGCAGTGTAAAATAACGTGTAAACACTAAAGGCAAAATATAAATTTGATTGGATTTGTAATAATGTAGTTATTAATGTTTAATTTCGTAAAAATGCGAACATAAAAAATAAAATTACGATCATAACCGAATATATAAGTAGGATTTTACTGAAAAGTCAGCAGATGGACCGATGGTCGAGCGGTTAAGGCGCTAGGCCTCAGACAGCAAGGTCGGGGCTTCGAGCCCCAATGAAGTCTCTTCTTCTTTTTTTGTACGAGGAATTTAAACTTATCAAAATTTAATTTTAACTTTAAATTTAACTTTTTAGATATTTAAAAAAAATCAATTAATTGATTATTGATTGGTATTAATAAAATAAGAAAAAAAATAGACCTGCTAGTTATTGATGTAGAGATACTGGATTTTTGATGTAAATATTTTGCTATAGCCAGAATAAAATTAAAACCAAAGTGCTGTAATATAAACTGCTTCTTGGAGTCTATTGTTTAATTTCTTTTGATGTAATAATATTGTTGATTGTTTAATTAAAAATCCTCCAAGAAATATAGTTTTGCATTATTGTTGTGGATTTTATACGTAAATAATCTTTCGGAAAATAATTTTTCCAAAAAAAAACACAAAATAAGTATTATGCCGCTATATTCTATCTACCACAAAAAGAAAAAAAAATATATGTGAAAAAGAAAATTCATCGGTTTTCGATCTCCTGACCTTGCAGTCTGAGGGCGACCGTCTTAACCACTAGAACATCGGGCCATGGGGCAGGTCCACTGAACGCGTGCTGACTAGGTGCTATCTTAGCACGTTGTTTAAAACCCTTGTTAAAGTTTTAATTTCTGTTTTTTTTTCGAAAAATCTAACAGAACTTTTTGGTTACATGGCATAAACTGATATTTTATTAATTTTATACATATTTGTTGTATATACAAACTATTAAAGCAATAACCCCTTGTTACGGCTTAGTAAAACTCCTAACTACGGTTTAAGGCTTTATTAAATTTTATTTCAAACGTATATGCACAAAACTCTTTAAATATTAATTTATCCTATCTAAAAAAAGAGTCCCATAAGTTTTCTCAAGAAAAAACCTAGAAATTAAAACATTAACAAGAATTTTAAACAACGTGCTAAGATAGCACCTAGTCAGCACGCGTTTAGTGGACCCGCCCCCTGCAGACTCTCGAATAAAATCCTACTTATATATTCGGTGCTCGGTTATGATCGTAATTTTATTTTTCATGTTCGCATTTTTACGAAATTAAACATTCATAACTACATTATTACAAATCCAATCAAATTTATATTTTGCCTTTAATGTTTACACGCTATTTTACACTGCAAAATTAATAGAAGTTTTCATTTAAATATTATTTTAAATTGAACTTGCGGCCTAATGTGTATTGGAATTTTACTTATTTTGCTTATGCCTTATGTAAAAATAGTCTATTAAAATTGTGCGGTAATGACTTGTTTTTTTTTAACAAATAAGAACACAGAATTTTGTTTTAATTTCATCTTTTCACAAAATATACATAAATTAACTAACTTTAGCCCTTAAAAAATTAGAATTTAGGTTCCAAATTAAGTAATTTGACAAATAATTAATAAAATACAGTTTTGAATCTTAGTTATTAATATTAACCCGCTTTAGTGAAAAATTTTGAATGTTTTGGTTGTTAATAGTCGATTCAATACTGCAAATATCGCGGTCGGCTAGATTTTATTTGCCTATAGACATTGTAGTCAGCAACTAAGCAGCTTTGTAATCTACAGAAACCGCTCTATTTAGAGTAGTACCACTCAACTAAAAATGTTTGTCTCTGAATTGGCTAAAACTTATTTAATCAATGAAGAGTCAAAATATAATAGTTTTTTTTTCTGAAAATATCAACATAAACATTTTTATGCTGGACCATATTTTTTTACTTAAGAGAGAATAGAACCTCCTACCCCAACCACAGAAAGGATTGTGCTAAATTACAGGACCGGGATAAATCGCTTCCACCAATTCGCTTCCGGACAATTCGCTTCTGGGACAATTCGCTTCTGGACACTTCTCTCCCAGAACAGTTCGATCCTCGGACAATTCTCTTCTTGGTAAAATCAATTCTTGGGGGAATTGTAGGAGGGACAATTCGCTCCCTTGACAATTCGCTCCCTGCCCAATTCGCTCCCGGGATTTTTAATAAACTCGATTCTTATAAAACTTACGTTATTGAGGGACATATGGGATCCTTGTAAATTTAGCTTTCAGTATAATTTTTTTGCTCCCTCTGGAAGAACAGTTTTTAGAGAAATTGTAAAGAAGTACTTTGCTGCTGTTACTTCTAAAAACATAATTTTTATAAAGCATATTTTGTTTGGGACAGCTTGCTTTTAAAAATTTTTTATTTCTTTAATATTTATTTTACTGTATTTATATTTATTTCGTTTTTATATTTATTTATATTTAATCACGGATTGTTTTTTTGCAAAAGATAAGATGTCTGCCAGATTTTTCTTTCAAAACAAGTCACTTCCACAGGATATCTCGCAAGCGCAATTTTTAATGAATATAACTCATTTCTGCTGGTTTTGTTTAATCTTTGTTGTTATTAGTTTTCTGCTTATAGTAAACAATAAACGATTGCACGGATTAAAATATTTCGCCAATAAATAAGACAAAAGATTTTCCTAATATTTTTTCTTAGAATCAATGATTACATTGCTACCCACCGATAATGACGAAATTCATACTGACGAAATTAATGATTTTTTATTTATTGTTTGTAAAAATGATGTGAAATTTATACGATGATTTAATTGTCATATTAACTGACAGTGAGAATAACGGAATGCTTAGTTATTGTATATAATATTGTATTTATAAAAACAATGTTTATGAAAAATTTTTAATATTTCATAACTAACCAAAAAACTTCTTTTAACGGCACATCATCAACGTTAAAAATATGAGAAAAAAACACTAAAATTAACAATGAGATAATATGAATTAGTGATGTTCCCCGGAGCTTCGGAGTAGAACTTCACATTTAGGAGCTCCGGAACAACTTCCGGAGCTTTGGAGCTCCAGAGTTCCCCCATTTTTTTCTAATTTCATAAATAATTAAAGAGTGATGGCATGGATTTTGTCAAAATTTTTTTGTAAAACTAAAATTTTTCCAAAAATTATTGAAAACAATATAAATAGTACTATAAAAACAAATAGAGTAGTTTAAAATGTATTTCAAGCTTAAATAAGCTTCAAATCACTCATTTAAAGGACGGGGCTTCGGAACTCCCTCGGCTTTAAATGGCCAGTGCTCCGAAGCATGACATTTGAGGGTAGATAAATGCATTTAAAATTAAATAAACAACATAGTTTTCTTTCGATTGTTTAAAACAATACCTAAAGCTAAAGTCTTCCAGGCTGAAATTAAGGGCGTAACCGCTATCCGCCAGGAAGAAATAAACAATAAACCCGCGAGCGAGAAAAATTAAAAAAAAAGTTTTCAGCGGTTATGTAACCAATTATTATTTAGTTGTGTCATGTGTTTCTCTGCACGTGATATTTTCTCAAAAAACGAGTGGTTACTTTACCACTCATCTATTTTCACCCTGATAGAATTTATCTTTAGTAGCTAAATTAATGTTTAAATCGTTAGTTTAAATTAAATCTTGATTTGCTAGCTTAAAAAGCAATATACTACTTTTAGTTTGATTTTTATTTGTTTTAATCGAGGATTATTTTATTGACTGGAAAAATTGCATTAAAAATACAATCATAATGCAAACAATTTTTCCACACTAAGAAAAATAAGTTGTATTAAAATATAAACTAATTCTCACAATAATCAAGGATTTATTAAAAAAATTTTTTTGTATGAAACCTTTTTCAAAATGACGAATTTCATGAGCGGATATAAATCACTTTCAAAAAAAAAAAAAACTCCAAAGGCTTAATTTTTTTTAACTTCAAAATTTCAAGATTTGAATTCATTTTTTCGTTTTC